>BMAO01022041.1:0-141319 GCA_019973975.1 Trichonephila clavata
ATCATTCACGACCTTCAACATATTTGTAAAGTATTTCGTTTTTATCGAAAAAGTCTGAATTGCTGTTTGTTTCATCAGTGACCTTAGACTCTGAGTGTATTCATCCTCTTGTTGTGCCCTTTTTAATCTTGCGGTTAGAGTATCGTTAGTAATTATTGCGACTGGATATCTGCTAAGGGCATCCACATGTTGCATTCTCTGGCCGGAACGATGCACAATTTCATAATCAAACTCTTCCAGCAATAATGCCCATCGCGCTATACGAGTAACCAAATCCTTTTTGTCCATAGTCTTTGAAACGCTGAGCAATCCGTTATGACTTTGAAATGATTTCCCATAAGGTAGGTACGAAATTTCTTTAAAGCGTTGACAACAGCAAGAACTTCAAGTTCATAGCTGCTATACTTTCCTCTGCCGGAGTAGTTTTCTTAGACATGTATTGAACTGGATGCAATTTTCCATCTTCTGCCTCTTGGAGTAAGACGGCTCCGTAGCCTTGTTGACTTGCATCCGTGTGCAATTCGGTTGTTTTTCCCTGCTGGAAAATACTTAATACTGGACTTTCAGTCAATAATTGCTTGAGCTTTTCAAATGCTTCTATTTCAGGTCGTTCAAAGACAAATCGATTGTTCTTTCTAATTAGATCACTCAAAGGTTTCGCTATTTTAGAGTATGACGGAATAAATTTTCGAAAATAGCCAATGAGTCCTACAAAGCTTTGGACTTGTTAGACAGTCGTTGGTACAGGAAACCTCTTGACAGCTATCGTTTATGCAACTGAAGGGCGCACCGTTCCATTTTCGACAACGTGACCCAAAAATTCCACCTTTCGTTTTAAAAACTGACATTTTTCAAACTTGATCTCCAACCCATATCTAGAGCGACCTCAAACACTTCTTTAGTTTTTTCCAAACCTTCTTTCTCATCTTTAGCTGGAACGATCAAATCGTCCAATAAATTATTACGATGCCTTTTCGCATGAGTTCCCTAAAAATGCTGTACACATATCTTTGGAATACGCTTGGGCTTGTACTGAGACCAAAAGGTACCTTATTAAATTCGAACTGCCCATCTGGTACAACAAAGGAGGTGAAATGCTTGAAATCCTCGTTTACGTCGACATGAAAAACCCATTTTTCAAGTCTAACTTGGAATACACTTTGGCGTCTTGCAGCCTATCCAATACGTCCTCTATCAGTGGCAAGGGGAAGCGATCCTTGACTAGTTTTCGGTTCAGTTTCCTATAGTCAATGCATAGTCTGTTGGTACCGTCTTTCTTCTTGACTAACACGATTGGACTTGCATATTCAGAAGAGCTTGGTCTCACGATTCCCTTATCCAACCATTCGTCGATTTGCTTGTTGACGGTCTGATTCTCCAGAAACGACAAACGGCGTGCTGTTTGGTAAACTGGTATATCATCCTTCAGGATAATTCTCATGGATACATTTGTCGTTTCGGTCTTCTTAGGTGTATAGTTGTTGATTAGTTCAGAGAGTTCCTTTCTTATTCGAGGATTGATAACATGTTTAACTTCGATTTCGTCTTCAGTTCTTGCTTCATAAACCTGTGTATTCACAAACCACACCTTCTCTTCGTGTTTACGGAAATAAACACCTTTTTTATCAAAGCCAACAAAAGCTTGTTCCAAAATGTCCGATCCTATCACTGCCTGGAACTCCAAATGCACCGCAGGCACGACATGCCATATTACGGAATTTTTCTCTCCATCTAATTCGATTTCTCGTTGGAACGATCCTTTTGTTTTGACTTCGTACTTTCCCAATCCAGATAACACGACAATGTCCTTCTAGAGCTTCAATTGCTCGATGATTCCTTTGCTTACATCTTCACGAATGAGCGAAACTGAGCTTCCAATGTCGATTAGAGCCTCAAAAGTCTTGTTTCCGATGGTTATTTTCCTGGTCTTAATTCTGTCTTGCTGAATTCGAGAACAGATCTGGACCGGAGAGCTTGAAGATTATCGATTTTCATACCCTTGTTGCGCTTTGTACAATCTACGGCATAGTGACCTGGTCCCCTGCAGTAGCAACATGTTACCTGTTTAACTCTATCGTAAGTTCTCGTCGATTGAAAGCATTTTCTATCATTCCAATTATTTCCAAGGTGAAAACGTTCTTGCCTTCGAGTAAATTATCGTTATTGTTCGATCTCTTAGCAACTGAGTTTAACTGCTTTGGCCCTATAGTTCTGCGGACGTCCTCATAATCTTCAAATTTTTTCGCTAGCTCAATAGATGAGTTAATAGTAGACCATTCGTCCAAAAAGTGTTCCTGAAAATCATACGGCGCCCTCTTCTTCATTTGATCGGCTATGATTAATTCTCGTAATTGGTCGTAGGTGTTAATTTTAAGCCCAAAGTCCATCCATCAAAATACGTCTGTAATTCGTGTTGAAAATCTTGCCATGTTCGTTCATCGGACTTTTGGTGAAACAAAAATAACTGACGAAATTTTTCCGGAGATAATTTAAATCTTTGTAAGAGTAAACCCTTTACATGATTGTAATCATTACACTTATCAGTTGGTTCTCTTGCGATCAGATGGGCAATTTCGACGGGTATTAAACCTATAAGTTTTTGAACCCAATATTTTTTCGGTAAGAAAGTTAGTTCTGCATGATGCTCAAATAAGGTAAGATTCAAACCAATATCTTCCTTCATATTAAACTTATGAAAAGTTTCGTGAAACAGTTTATTCGATGCTTGAACGTTTTCGGTGTTATTCGGCATACCGGCAGTCTGTTGCGCTTGTATTCGCAACTTCTCTAATTCGTACTCTCATCTTTCTCTCTCATCCTTTCGCATATCCTCTCTCTCAGCCCTCTCTCTCTCAGCCCTTTCTCTCTCTTCTCTTTCTGTACGTTCATCCACTATGCTATCAAGCATCTTTTTAACATCGTCTTCAATGTAATCTGGGCTTTTGACGATCAGCTCCTTTAACTTCAATTTTGTGATACCTGCTTCGATAGTAAGATCCAAATCCTCGGCGAGTGACACCAAATCCTCTTTCTTTTTCGCGAGTAAGAATGCCATTTTTATACTCAGAATGGTGACCCAGAGAACAACTTAAACTTTTACCCAAGTTAAATGAGACAAAACCATTAAAATGACACGCAAAAAGTTTACTCACTTAAAAAGAAACAAAAGATAATTTAAATAAGATGCAATTATCAATTATAAACAATTATAGACAAAAATGGACTTTTTAAAGAATTCCCGGAACTTAAATCCTTTTACAAAACACAACAGTATTACAGTTAATATCAATTTTATTTTTTATTAAAAAAACAACGCGTTCCTCTCATTTATCAAAAATAGATTACTAAGAAAAAACACTGAAAGTACTCAGTTATTAATCCAAAACTAAAAGAACATCTAATATCTATGTCTGCAATTAAACCAATAATAGTCCCTAGTACTTCAAAATTCAATTTCAGATTCACAGAACAGGAATTATACACACAAAATCATTCATTTATATAATTTTCGCCTATTACTCACACAATACCAAAAAAAAAGGATACTAGCACAATTCAATGTAATTCTGAAAACACTTTACCTTGACCTCAATGACACAGGAAATCTTGTTTCGTGTTGATAACTCGCAATTCGATGCAGTTCCAAAGGTTCTCTCGTCAGTGTTGACCTCAATGATAAAGGTAATCCCGTTCAATTCGTTCAGTATCTCGTTGAGTCACTGGGCTTCTAGTTTTGGTTGACTGTAGCTGACGTGGAAATTCGCCAAGATTCCGTGTTTCTAACCAAGTCAATGGACCCCTTTCACCTGTAGACTGTTCTCGCTGAAGTATCTCCGCATCGCTCGCAAGACTTCCGTATCCCTCGTAAAATTTTTTATCCAGCTGAAGGCTTCGCCGGGTCTCTATTCGATGCAAGGCAAGGTCTATGTACCACTCAGGGAATCAAAAATCGATGAGGAGGTAAAACTTTTAAAAAATGCTCTTAGAGATAAAACTTTGAATAGTTTAAAAAATTCTCGGTCGAACCCCCAATTTGCTGGACGGCGTCTAGGGGAAGGTTCGATTTTAATGTTAAAATAAGCACGCAGAGTTAAAATAACCTAATTTATTAATAACACAACTAAAACATTTACTATTTACAAGGGTTTTAAATAATTTGAGATAGCACCATACTAATTCCGAAAACACGTACTCTTTCTCAAAACAAAGGAGAGAGCGATTTCCTTTGACCTGCCTTCGTTCAAGCTTTGGTGCAACTCTCAGTTTTTCTTTTCTGCCCCCTTTATAAATACATGACCTCATCGTATCGCGCAGCTAAAACTCACGTGGTTTCGATTAGTGGCGCCATCTCTTACAATAAAAATCAAAAGAAGTAAAAGAAAACTTGCACTCCTTTCCTACATATATTGTTCTTAATTACACACTACGCAATAAATTTCTAGTTTCTAATAAATCAGAAAAAATAAAAAATTATAAACATTTTACTAAATACTGTTTAATTCAAAACTACCCTATTAATTTTATTAATAGATATTTAAATAATGAAATTGTAAATAGTAAGGATTAAATTTCCACAGTTTTAAAAGGTTTATATTATAGATTTATTATTCTTCCTAGATAGTTTTAAATACCCCCAGTTTCTAGTTTTAGATAAAATTACTTTTTTAGTATATATTATAACTTTTAAACTATATTAAGAGTCTCTAAGATAATGGTAGTGTGTTTACATTTCTTATTTTATTATTTCTATTCTTTTCATACTTTTGCTAAGTGCTATTTTTCAGCCTTTGCTTTGTTTTGAAATTGTATTTGGGTCCAGAATCTGGCAATAATTTGTTTATTGTACTCAGATTTAGCGCGGGCTCTGCATTTCAGTATGCAATTTTTGGGTAAGTTACCTCTTCCTTATAATGAATTTAGAATTCCTATCCATTATTTCCAATTGGTATTTGCTCGGTATTATTAACAAAAAAAGGGGGAAGGTTGGGTGGCCAAAAAACATGTTCAACCCCACTTTTATACAGAAGGATTTTTTAAGAAAATTTTATGTATACTAGCTGTCCTAAGTCAGCAATGTTGATAATACTGAACCATCCATTTTTTTGTATTTTGCTCTGTTGTTTCAATCTTTCATATCTCCTTCTAAATTCTGTTGTATTGTTATCTGGCAATTGATATTCTTCAGAGTATTGATCATGTGGTTCATCTCTCTCTTGTAGAGAAATTTTAATTATATATATATATATATCTATATATATATAGGAGAAAAGCGACTGACTGACTGACTGACTGACTTACTGACTGATTGACTGACTAATCACGATATCTCCGGAACTATTCAACCTACAGACTTGAAATATGCTAGACATGTTCCTTTCATAGAGTAGACGTCAGCTAAGAACGGATTTTCCGAAATTCGAAACGCAAGGAGCGTTAAGGGGGTTAAGGGGAGTTATAAATAATTGCTTCCATGTTTAAACTACTTGATGTACAATCTTGAAATTGGATAAGCAGATTCCTTTCAGAGAGTAGAGATCCGCTACAAAATGAGTTTGGTGAAAATCGACCCCCAAGTGGCGTTGCAGGGGCTTAGGGGGCGTTATAGATAATTATTTCCATTTTTAAACTATTTGACGCACAGTCTTTAAATTTGATATAAATAGATTCCTTTCGTAGAATAATGATCAGTTGCAAAACAGGTTTTGTTAAAACAGACTTCTAAGTGTCGTTGTGGGGGATTAAGGGGCCTAATAGATAAATATATCCGTTTTTAAACTACTTCATCTACCTGCTTGAAAATTGGTAGGTAAATTTCTTTCCTGGAGTAAATATCCGCTACAAAATGGGTTTTGGGAAAATTGACCCACAAGGGGTTTTGCGGGGGCGGAGGGTTTAAGGGACGTTATAAATTCCGATTTTTAAGTTACTAGACGTACAGTCTTGAAACTTAGTAAGCAGATTCCTATTCATAGGGTAGAGACACGCTACAAAATGGGTTTCGTGGAAATTGCCCCCCAAGTGGCGTTGCGGGACTTAAGGGGGCGTAATAGATAATTATTTCCATTTTTAAACTATTAGACGCAGACTTTATATTTGATAAATAGATTTCTTTCATAGAGTAGAGATCAGCTATAAGAAAGTTTTGTGAAAACAGTCCTCTAAGTGGCGTTGCAGGGGATAAAGTGGAGTAATAAATAAATATTTTCGTTTTTAAACTACTTGACCTAGCTGCTTGAAAATTGGTAGAAATGTTTCTTTCATGGAGTAAATATCCGCTACAAAACGGGTTTGGAGAAAATTGACACCCAAGGGGTGTTGCAGGGGGTTAAGGGCAGATATAAATAATTATTTCTATTTTTAAACCATTAGACTCACAGTCTTGAAATTTGGTAAGCAGATTCCTCTCATAGGATAGAAATACACTACAAAATATGTTTTGTGAAAATCGACCCCTAGGTGGCGTTGCGGGGGTTCAAGGGGCGTTATTGATAATTTTTTTGCATTTTTAATTAATTGGACGCACAGTCTTCAAATTTTGCTAAGCAGATTCCTTTAATAGAGTGCAATTCCCCTACAAAATGGGTTTTGTGAAAACAGACCCAGAAGTGGCGTTGCGTGGGCTCAAGTGACGTTATAGACAATTATCCCCATTTTTAAACTGTTAGACGTACAGTCTTGAAATTTGATAAGCAGATTCCTTTCGTAAAGTAGAGAACTGCCACAAAATGGGTTTTGCGAATATCAACTACCAAGTTTAATTTCGGGAGTTTAAGAGGCGTAATCGATAAATATTTTCATTTTTAATCTATTTGATCATCCTGCTTGAAAATTGGTTGGCATGTTCCTTTCATGGAATAGATTTCCTCTAACGAAGAGTGAAACGAAAATTGACCCCTAAGGATGTTTGCGAGGGGTCAAGAGGAGTTACAGAAAAAAAGTAATGTTTTTAATTGTTAGACCCATATACTTGAAATTTGTTAAGCATGTTTATTTTGTTGAATAGAGATCCACTAAGAATGTATTTTAAGCAAATCAAGTTCTTAGGGGGGGGTGCAGGGGGTTACTGGGACGTATTGACAAAAAAAATTACTTTTTTCGAGCTACGAGGACTATAATAATGAAATTTGGTTTGCATTTTTCTTTTGTTGAATTGAAATCCGCTAAGAGCGGTAATTTTGGAAAACGGCTCTCAACGGGATTACGGGGATATTTATAGTAAAACTTTTGCTTTTTTCTGTTAGATTTAGACTTGAAATTTGGCTTGCATTTTCAATTTACGGAGTAGAGATCCACCGAAAATTGGTTTTGCGGGAATCCACTTGGTTTTTGGGTTACGAAAGAGCAAATATCATTCTATACTTCAATTTTAGAGGTTTTTAGAAAATACAAATTAGATGAGTTCTGCCCTTTTTTTTGCGACAGTTAAAGGTATAAGTATATTTTTCAATACAATCGAATTCTTAATGCTAGGACTTAGATATCAATAATTTATACATATATATATAAGCAGTAAAAATTTATAAAACATCATGAAATACCCAGCGAAGTGGGCGGGTAACAGCTAGTATATATATATATAAAAGAATTCATCGAGATTTTAACATGATGATTAATTATTATGTGGTTTTTGTTGTCGTAGCATAACTTATGAGGAAGCTTGGTAAACTTTTTTTTATCTTCATTGCTTTATTTTTGTGGAAAACACACTCACTATCAAAGAACACGTAGCTCAAAGAAGACACGCACACATTATACATAACTTGGTAAAGAAGCAGCTTTTATACAAAACGCCAAACCGGAAGTTTCGAAATTCACACGATTTCCGTAAAAGGCTCCTCCAATTGGCGGGCAAATATTATACGAATTAATTACATTTATCCCGATCTGTAAGACACGTGTATCCACTAGGGCCCTCGGTACACACCCGCATCTCACAGAGATACTAAGTATATAATCAAAATTTAAATTAATATTATTTTAGAAAATTCCTCTTCACTTAAGCCGAAAAGTGAAAATATTGAACGATGTGATGAAAAGTTTGCAAAAATGTATCATCTCAAAGAGTGTAAACATATTGAGACAGATAGGCAGCCCATTTTTAATATTGAATAGGAATTCACAACAGAGCAGAATTCCTTAAAATAGATCTAAAATTGTATTGAAGAGTACCTAGAGCGAAAAGAGGCTGAAAAGAACCCAATTTTTCCGATTGGCATTGCCCAATCATTCTTGAAAATATTTGGACTTCCTCGTGTGTAAAATACTTCACTGTAACTCCAGAACAAATACTTCCTAAGACTGTCAATTGAAAGTTAACATAAAATGGCTATTATTATTACTGTGCTTATTATTAATGGCTTACTTTTATATAGATTGTATTTTTTTCTATAAAAACCCTTGATATATTCTGACAAAAGATACAAGTTGGAAGTATTTTGACATTCAAAGAAGTAACTTCCTCTTAGGTACTCACTTTGCCACGCGTTTATATTTATAGTATTTCTATCTACATTATTTTCATCTGTATTTGTATTTTTCCGTATATTTTCTCAACATTTGTACACTCTTCTACACCCCACATCTTCTAAATTTAAACCTATTTGCTTATTTATTTTTATATATTTATTAGGAATTTCTCAGCCTAAGTGCTCTCGGAACAATTATCATTTTCTACACATTTAAAGTTGTTCATTTTCCTATCAAATTTAAATGTCATTGAAATAAACTACTTCATATCATAACTTAAAATTCTTAACACTAATATATACCAAATAAATTGTATCAACCTAAAAAATATCAAACCTTTGGTATCAATTCAGTTTTCCTTTATATAAAAAAACATTTGAAAACACTATAAAATTATCAATTCTCATAATAAATATCAAAATTAAAATTCAAAAATAATAATTATGTGAACTACGCATTCTTAAAAAAAATATAGCATTAGTGTTGAGTAAATTTATCCTGAAAGTTCCAAAAGGTAGACCGAGATCTCAGGAAATATTTTTCAATGGTATTTATATAACAGTAACATTTACAATAGTTGGTGGAGTTTTACGTTCAACTGCTTAATCAATAAATTTAAGTCTTATTGAAAATTAAAAAAATAACTTGTTGATCATATATTGGAAAAATTAAAAGGTATCAGAGTAAACCATAATAATAGTACAATGGTGGTAGGGGCAATATAATACAAAAAAAAAAGGTATAAGATATATTGGGGGGGGGGTAAGACATATATTTAATATTTTTTTTAAAAAACATGAGGCAAAAAGTATAAAAAAATATTATAATGGTATCACTACCCCGTACCACACCATATCATATGGTTAAATTTGAAACACACACACACCCACCACACACACACACACACACACACAAATTTGGTAAAATATCTTAACCAAATTTCTATCAATATCACAGAATCTAGATAAAAAGAGTTATTTGAGTCGCTCTTTGAAAGTTAGATTTGTTTTTGTAAATTATCATCAGGTCTGTACATCCCAATATCTTTCTTAAGCATTTTAAGATGATTAATTTTAGAAGCAATAATGTCAAAGTATAGAATCCATTTAGAGTTTCATAAATAAAGTGAATCATATACTTCAAATGACAAAGCAAAAGTGTAAAACTTATTGAATTCATTTCAAATTCCACAGTGGCTTAAATAAACATAATCACTAATAAAAACCCACACAATATAACCTTTACATTTTAAAAACACACAACTGTGCACTACAAAAATATATTCTAATTTGACTTGTAACGCATGATGGTATAAAACTTTTTTTCCTTCATTTTTTATTTCACTTATTAACTTTTCATTGGGAACACAGAACCGTAGAAGAGGAAATGAGTATTCAGTAGAAATATCACATTTTTTTCTTCAGTGAAAAATTATTTTTCACATATCATTTGGGTTTAGATGAACAAGCACAGAAATGATTTTTTAAGGGGAGCAATTTCACTAACGCACACAAAAAACCCATAAGAAGACTTTTTGCATCGACTGGTAATTCGCGCACATTGGAAGGATTTTCTTCTTTCGTCACGGTAGGAAACCATGCTACCGACTTCTATAACAACTCACTGAGATTTTAACATGATGATTAATTATTAAGTGGGTTTTGTAGTCCTGGCATAGATTATGAGAGAACTTGATAGTTTTCCTTATATCTTCATTTTATTATTTATGTAGAAAACACACTCACACACAAACATAGCACACAGCACAAAAAGACCCAATCGCGTACTCATCAAGACTCCTCTTAACAAGAGCAAGAAGCGGCTAAATTTTCCATAGGTTTCCATATTCAAAACGCCAACCAGAAGATCCGAAACTCGCATCTTTTCCGTGAAAGGCTTCTCCGATTGGTGGACAAATATCGTACAAGGTGATTGCATAATAAACAATTGAAAAAACGTTGAGTATATAATCTTGCAATGTTAAAAAGTTGTGGTTAGTTTCCGATAAGCGGGTAGCTAAAAGTTAATTCTTTATGCAAAGTCCTGGAGAGCTCAGGACCATTACAAATTTAAAAGTCTTCAAGAGAAAATTGACTTGAATTATATATTAAAAATTTATATATATATATATATATATATAAGATCAAGTCAATTTTTTTTATTAAAATAAACCTAGCAATAGGCACCTACTATTTATGTCTTGCTACTCTGGTCACTTTCTAGTTTTTGATTAAGAAGGAATATCGTCAAGTATTATTTATTAGTAAAAATAACCAATTAAAAAACCTAATTTGACTTGTTATTTTTAAGATTTCTTTACATAGTCGTCACTCAGAGGTTCTTTCAATCTCTTTCTTGACATTTCTAAAACCGTCATCGCAGAACTGTTCCAGATAGTATCGGAAACTATCGTTCCATCTCTTGAATAACGTCATTTGACTCCAACACCGCCTTTTGAGTTAAGGGAATGCAAAAAAAGTCCGAATGGATGTCAGTTGGACATATACTCTCTTCATAGTACTTGAAAGAAATTCTTCAAAGAATTATATGATGTGTATTTTTGTGACATTGGATGTTTTGATTTGTTTGCATTGTTGCAAATAGTCGAATCATTTCAATTAAAAGTTAATTCACACTTAATAACCCCTATTCATTTATTCAGATGGAATCTATTCACCATAGTTTTGTTATAAATTTGGAAAATTCCATCCAAGGTCTTTGCATTTTCTTTTACATTACGGCAATTTTCTATATGTGTGTGTTCTTAATATATCTTTTTTAATATATGTGTCTTTCTTAAATATATCATTACTTAAACCTAAGAAAAGACCAGGCACAATGGCCCTGTTCATCTTCAGTGCATTCATTTTGAGTGTTACTACAAACGTTAGGCCTTAACATGTATTTATATTATACAAGAAATGTTTTTGAAAAACATTCTATGTTTTAAATTTTTTCAAGTTTTCGTTGTATTTTCACGCAATTTAAAGTTTAGAATTATATTTTCGTTAATTGTTTATTTTTTGATGGGCGTTTTTTTTTCAAATCCCGATCTAGTACTAAAGCATCCAGACAAGTTGTTGGAGGTGGAAATGTGCTGGGCATCTGTGTAAATGTAATACCTGCTTTTAATGGCGCCAGATAGCTTATGCTAAGTTGCAGGCACGTAAACAGGGGAACACATCCTTTTATTTATGTAGAAGTAATAATTCCACCACGGAAAAAAGGATAGGGAGAAATATAAGCCAAGTATATAAGAAAAGCTTAAGGGGGCACATACCTTTTAAAAAGTCGAAAAGAGTTAAAAATGGTATAAAAATTTAAAGCTCTATAAATTGTTTATTATTGTTTCCTGCAATGTAAATTTTGGAAGAGTAAGCAAATGGATAGTACTTTACTTAAAACACATATGTAATTTTAAATGCCTTCATTAAAACTTCAAACTAGTTCGTCATTTTGATCACAGAGGTGGTCAGAATCTCCAGCAAAAAATTTTATCAACTTCCATGAAACGGTTTTGAAAATATGTGCACAATGAGAAAAAATGACCTCCTGAGAAAACTGATATTAAACATAAAATTCAGCACACTGCTTTATATATACATTTTATTTTGGTTATTCAAATATAACTAAATTTAAATTAAAACTAATGTGAAGTTCATTTAGTCAATAAACATTCATTTATTAAAATTATTATAACTAAAAACAAATATTTTACCAATGCAGTACAAACATCGAAACAATATCAAAAACCACGGCATAATCAAAATACAACAAAATGGTTCATTTCTTCAAAATAAAGTTAAAAAAATCATACACTCATAGACACAAAAAAACAAAACAAAAAAAAAGCACCAAGAAGGAGTCGTCAAAATGAGATGAAATTTTACATACATAAAGACTACTTTGATATAAGTAAATGATCAGAAAATCAAGGGAAAATTATAATTTATTTCAAAGAAAAAGGCGAAATAACAGAGAATTTAATACCCTGTTGAACCCCCTCTAGCGCGAATGCGCGATGCGATACCATCGGGCATTGAGGCATACAAGTTCTGTATAATGTCTTGAGGCATTTCGTTCCAGATTTGCTGTTTCTAGTTCGTTAAAGCTCGTGGGATGCCCAACTCACCATCCGAATTGATTCCAGATATGCTCGATTAGAGACAAATCAGAGGATCAGGCAGGCCAAGGAAGGGTAGTAACAGTGCAGAGACAGTATTGTGACACCTACGAAGTGTGATGTCGAGCATTGTCTTGTTGAAAAATGGCTCATGGGAGCCGTTGCATGAATGACAACACATGTGGTTTCAGAATGTCAATGACATACCGCTGGGCTGCCATGGTGCCACGTATCAATACTAGGGGTAACCGTGTATTGTAGGCAATGGCACCCCATACAATCACACCAGCTGTGGGAGCGGTGTGTCGCTGCAAAGTAAAGGCAGGATTGAGGCGTCCACCACTGTGTCTCCACACACGAACACGAATGTTATCACTGCTGAGATTGAATCTGCATTAATCGCTAAAGACGACCTGGTTTCATTCCGCTGCAGTACAGTGTTCTCGTGCGTGGCACCACTCCAAACGGAGGCGTCCATGGAGTAGGGGTCAGCACAAGTAATGGGTACCGCGATCCCAAATGTCCTTCAGCCAGGCACCTTCGTATGGTTCCAGAAGACACATGGGGCCCCTAGTGAAGGTGCTACCTGTGCCTGGATGGTGGCTGATGAAGTAGTTGGCTGTGCGTGTGCATTTCCTACTATGTGGCGGTCTTCTCGATGACTGCTCTGTTGAGGGCGTCCTGAGCCTGGTCTTCATGTAAAGGACATCTCTTGGATCCACTGGTCCCAACACCTCCTCACAACACAATCAGAGCGGCCTAATTGACGAGTTACTCGCCCAGCTGACGACCCAGCTTCCATTATGCCGATGATTTCCCCCCTCTGAAACTGCAACAGCTGCTCATATTGTTTTCGAAAACGGCGTAATGGCATGTCTACCTCAGCGCTTTCTTTGTAAACGATTCAGCACACTCAGACAAGCATTGGTTACCTGTTTTATTTTCCCCGGAGAACAACGTTAAACTCCCTCTACTGGCTATACGTAATGCCCAATCAAGCTGCATTTCTAATAATTTGCATATCTCCCCGACATGTACCTTCATGCCAAATTTCGTTACGATCCCGCAATTATTTCTTGGTTCTCTAATTTTTTGTCCATGAGTGAATTATTTAAAAAAACAATCAATATCTTAATTAACAACTACTTATTATAAATATTAAATTTATTTCTGGTATGAATTCAGTGTATTACTATGATTCTAAAATGTTAAAATTTAAAATTCGCCACATGATACGATGCTGCTTCTTTTTCAGTTATTTTATACAAGTAACTTTAAATAGCATTCTCTTAGTCTGTAGCACTTTCTTTGGGCGGAAATTAAAATGTTGCTCTGCAGTCTGAATTTTTTCCTATGCACAAATGTAATAAATTTTTTTCTGCACGATCACCAACAGTCAGACCAAGAGATTGCATAATTTTTAGTCTGCCTTGATTATCATCATTAAAAATGACAATTGCCTCATTTGTGGATAATTTCAACAATCTTCCTGCCACAAACTAAAATTTTTGGGCATAACTTCCATATTAATGAATTAATGGATGCGTTGTTATTTTGGGGTGTACCCCGTGGCATTTTTTAAGGAGTTTAGGTTATGACAGATCATTGAATACAAGTTTTATGACATCCATTACTGCCATTGGCAATTTGTCACTGTGTTTAAAAGTTGCCACACTGCTCTCTAATGATTTTGATATTTAGATCAAGAATTAGAACCTACAAGAGAAAACTGTGCAATGGTTCTTCGTCGCTTGAACGTAGATGGAAATATACAGCCCTAATAGTGTTTTCACATATCTGAAAGGCATCTTTTACTTTGTCGGATTGCATTTCCGTAGAACGTTGTAATTAAATCAATCATTCTGTCGGTCAATCTTTCTTTTCCACTAATCGTCTTCCCAACACTAAGTTTGGATCTCATTTGTTTCAATTTACGTAAACGAGTCTCCATTATTTTTTGAACATATCCAATATATTCAATTTTTAAGACTGAGATATTTCCTCCATATAGAATGGATGTAGTAATAGATGTGAAAGTTTTGGGGAACCACTATCTCCGATGTAAGATATATATCTCATAGAACTTTGGCTTACTGAGTGCATAAATTCCCACACCATTCCCACAGTCTCCATCATGCCAGTAAAGAATTTTCCACTTTTTGTAAGCAAGTGAACTTTTCTACGTTTCCAAGATTCACATCCCTTACAGTAAGAAGACATCACTTCTACATCAATAACCTTTCCTATTCTATTCCTTATGACAGCCCACACACTCGCACGAGAAGAATAGCCATGTTGTATCTCCACTAATTTATATATCAGAAGAATTTGTCAAGGTCACCTCTTCCAAAGCAGCACCTTTGCATTAAAGCTTCTGCAATTTCTTTACTACACAATTTTTTTTATAATGTTATTATATGATTTTTCAGCAACAGGGGGAGTAAAGTCTGTGGCACCACAGCAAGTTGTCATTGCTGCATGACCCTGTCGGATTATCCTCATCGGTTACACAAAACGTCTATTAATTTCAGGCATATTTTTTCTTTTATCCAAAATTTTTGAATTTCTAAGAGAACATAATTCACTACAGATCTTGCATTCAATGTAAAAAGCGCTACACAAACCTCTGATACATTTTTCTGTTAGTATAATATCTCCACCACTCTTTTCGCAAGAAGCAAAGTTTTGAATGTTTGTAAACATAATACTTTTATCAAACACTCTATAGCCGTCAAATCCATTACCATTTCCCATAAATGATGAACCAACATCTGGCAACTGAATCTTTTTTCCAGATCCACTGTTGTTAAGGGATTCATGCACACTGTGTACAGCTTTGCACCTCTTGTGCATATTACCAGTAAACTTACTTTTCTTAGGATGTTTACCTGATGGTCTTTTGGCAGATTTATTTGAATTCCTCAGTCAAATGTTTATAAAAAAGCAAATATTTTTCCTTAAACTTATTTTAGAATACGATATGCTGAGAAAGGCAGAAACGAGAGACCATAGAATCACTTTTTGTAGCTGGGTTTGTTTACTCGAGCACATTGCTCGTCAGGGCTTTATCTCCTGTCTTGAAGTTGAATAAGATATCACGAATTGATTAACTTAGATATTTTATAAAATTAGTTTAAAAATTTAGAAAAGAAACTTGAAAGTTGTTTATATATATCAAAAAAATTTTATTTCTGAAGAAGTTAAGATTTAAATGAAACTTAAGTAGATTATATACGTTATAATTTTAAATTTCCGAAAAGAAAAGCTTTTTTCAAAGATAGAAAAAATTAAACTATGATCAAAACGTTTTACATTTACATGAAACTCTCTCGGCCTTTGGAGGTTAAACTGCCTGACCAATGGGATAGAAACTATTCGTGGCAGCGGTGTGAGCGAGAAAACAAGAGATGTGCGTGTTCTACCTTCTCGCATTACGAGAGAGAGAGCGCTGTGATTGGCTGTTTTGTTAATTGACTGACTTCGGTCCCGGGAGGGTTACCGTCACCTCCTCTGGGGGAGAGAGACTCCAAAGGGTCGTCCAAATGGAGCTCTCAAATTGGTCGTGTCTATCTGAATGGGAGAGGAATCACTTTTTCAAAACAAGGTAGAAGTTAAAGTTATATAAGGTTAGTAGAAGTTGTAGTTAATGTTCAGAATAATAATAATAATTGAGGCTTAGATTCAAGTATTTGATTACAATTAGAATGAAAATATTAGAAACAGAGAAACGTAGTTGTTGTCTGCGGCATGACAGGCAACCGAGGCATCACCGAGCAGCCAAATTGCAAACAATGTTTAAATCACCTCGTCTGGTATTTTTATTTTCTTAATAACTTCCGTTCTATTTGGAATATCCCGTTCTATCGGGCGGTTTATTTTAAAATTCAGTAAGTTTTGCTCTATAAAACAAATTTTAAAAATTGATTTTTCTGAAATTTTAAAAGGTATAAGATCCCTTAATGAGTGATGATGTACGTGAAGTGAAGCAGGAGCTTCTGGATTAGTTTAAATGAGACATGTTTGTTCACATTGCGTATAGCCCTTACTTGCCACCGAGAAATTTTCAACTCTTTCTTCAAATGAAGAGCTGCCAAGGGTTCAAATGTCCAAACTAATGCGAGGGTCTTCAAAACAACACATTCAAGCTCATCTTAAATCACTAGTGGCAGCATTCTTCAAAGAGGGCATGAGATAGCCAGTCCATTGATATGATAAATGCGTGAATCTTCAAGGTGAAAAAGTAACTGTATTTGTGTGTGTACATAACTTCTGATAATAAATTCATTTTTCATTATTTTTTGTATTTTTATGGCTTATTGAAGATTGGAAAATACTTTGCGACTATTTTAATATATAACACTTAATTTGACAAGTGGGTGTTTGAATTAAATCTTTGATAGAGAAGAAAGCGAATTTGAGTTAAAATGCGTAACTTTTTCTAAAGGAACTCTTCTTTAGATGGAAATTTCCAAAATAATAAGTGAATTTGCGATTGTAGCTTTGAAGTAAAATTTAAAACTCAAGGAAAACTTTTAATGCAAAAAATGTATCTTAAGAAAAATTAATGTAATTATACACAAGAATCGAGAAGTGTTTCCCCATAACACCAAAAAGAAAGAAAAAGCTACGTGACTGAATAATTGTTTGTGAGGCTAAGGACAGGTAAATGATTTATTACTAAGGAAGTTATTTCGTAAAATTGATCCTTTGTGCTTTCCGTCCTCTTAAAGATAGTTTGCTATTTGTTACCTTAACTTAATTTGCTTACTTGGAATTTTGCCAAATATTTTACTAATTATTAAAATGTATCGATAAAAAATGCAGACACTTTTTCATAAAATGTAGTGTAAAAAAAGGTTGCTATAAAAAAGAAAATCATTATCTGAGTTTATAGAATATCTGATAACCAGGAATTTGAACTCTGTAGTTTGACATTTTCGTAACATCAAAAGTAACTTGGTTCACATTTTTTATCAACAGAAAGTTCCTAGAGTGTGTCTTTTTTTATCGGTTCTTAGGTAATAATTGCAAGGAAATTGGTTCATTTTAGCCTTAAAGCTCACACCTTCTTTCAATATTTTGACACATAGTACGAAGAAAGTTTTGAATAAAAATTTCGAAAATCAATATTTTTATTATACTTCTTAGACATTTTATATGCCGTCAAGATATCTTAAGGCTCAAAGCACACTCTTTTGAGTTTAAAAGGCAATAAATTTTTAAAACAAAATGCATTAAATATTAAAATTATTCTTATTTACTGCACATTATTAAAATGAATATCTTTATTTATCAAAATTTTAATTAAATGCTAAAACTTTCAGGCAATTATAAATAGAAATTTCGAAGAACTTGATTATTTTGAAGTTACCATTCAATGCATATGAAATCAATTAATTCACCAAATTTGCTCGTTTTTGACCATTTTTTGTCCTTTATAATGCATATATTTTATGATTTTTAATCTTATTTACTTTGAAAGTATTTTAAAGATATACTTTCAACTAATGATATGTTATGTGCATCAATTATTTCAACTCCTAACTGGAGCACGTGATCAAATAGTTTTGACATTGGTTTCAATTCTTTCTCATCAAATTATTCAGTCAAAGTTGCCTTAATGTTGTTAAAAGAGTGCTTTAGGATCGGATCTTTTGTTTCGAAGAAATGAATGAAATATACTAAACTTCCTATAGAAATACACAATCAATCATTTAAAATAAATCGAAAATTATTTTCGTTTGAATGCATGGGAAGTTTTGCTTACAAAAAAAAAAAGATTTCAAACAAACATAAATATTTTTTTAAAAAAATGATGAAAGAATTTAGTAGAAATAATATCACACATAACTGCATTCAGTAAAGAAAAACGAAGATGCTGTGATAAACACACACACATCTCCTTTAATTTTAGCAAAGACGAAATTTAATCTGATGATAAGAACAAATAGTATTGTAAATACCACACAAAAATGATAATTAATTAAAATAATTGCGCATAAGTGTTGGATTAGAAATAAAAATTATTGCGTCAGTGCAAAAACACGATTGAGTTTTCAGAAGTCTTGTTAATTAAATAATTAAAAGTTGTATTCTCATTGAATTTTTTATCAATATACTTATGCTAGATAGAATAAAAGAATAAATTCTGCTACAGAAATAATTTCTGTTTACATTTGCAACTTGGTAGCTTTCGCGATATGGTTTTTGATTTTACCTGCAAGCTCTCCAGTTCTATGATAATTGCATAATACGATATAATTACATTGCCACGGTTTCTTCCATACATCAAAAGCAAACATAAATAAAAATCAATGTTATAAAATGTTCATTATCCTACCTAAACGTAAACGTCGATCACATGATAGTAGCATCAAAAAGAGTGAGAATCATACATGTTATTGGGATGTAAATCCCACTCTTCTGGAATAATTATTCTTAATCTCCCATTAATTTCACAGGGGTACAAAATTAGAGCTTTGGAAAAATATACAAAAGAAGTTTTCAGTGATTTTTATATTATTTAGTGTTCTGATTTCGAAAATGATATCCCTTTTTTCCCAATCACATCAGGATTTTTTGTAAAATTGATACACATATTTTTGCTAAAACCTTATTTTAAAAGCAATTCTCTCTAACAATTTTGCCTGGAAAATTTGGAAACAGTGGTTTGCATCCAGTTAAATCAATGTAAATATTGGCTTTTGGTGAGGCAAGTTAATTTCTCAGCTATTAGATATGAATATCATTCTTTCTAGACCTCACAGATTGTCTCTGGTCGTGAGAAAAACAAGTAATTTTCTTGAAGTTTAAACATTTTATATCCAATTATGGTATAGTTTCTGAAAAAAAATCACTAACATACTATTTTACTTGGTTTTTTTATAAAGATATTTACATAAAATAGACGATTTACCAAGATCAACAAAAAATATGCTTGAATACATAAAAGTTTGAAGCATATTTTAAAATGCGCAAGAAAAAAATACAAAGTTTCTACTTAGGTACGTTTTCTCTTTTCCTTTGAAAATTATTTTTAACTTTTTTTCTTTTATATTTAATCTCAGGCTTATCTCGCATTAACATCCAAAAATAGTCGGCTAGCATGTTTTTGTCCCACATCTTCCTTGATATTTGCACTCAATATCTTTAATTTCTTGGTGGAACCTTTCGCATTGTTCTTCACTCACTAATCCTAAATTTTCGGGGAAATAACTCACATGTGATTGAAGGAAATGCATTTTCAAAATCATGAAGTCAGGATTAATTTAATAGTCAGGATCCTTATAATTGCCAAGAAACTTTCTGATGATATCTTTAAAAGCAACTTATGATTCTTTTTCCTTTGCTGTCATGCAAGTCTCAAATTCGTTATCTTTCAAAAGCTTGCGGATATATCTGAACCAACAAACATTCCCTACTTCAATTTGGCTTCGGATAAACCGGGAATTTTTTTGCACAGGTATTTGAGACAATTGACATCTTTTCGAATAGCTTTCACAAACTGCTTCTCTCTCTCTCATTCTACCTAACTTTATTTGAAGAGGGGGAAGCAATACTTTGTTCGGCTCAACTAAGCTGTTCCGAATCACATTTTTGGCTTAAAGTTTTGTCTTTTCGGCCATTCTGTTTAGACCCAATGTTGAGCATTATCACGGCTGTCCCACTCACAAATGAAACATGGGAACTTTGTATATCCATCTTGTATACCAAGAAGCATGTAGATAACTTTCAGATTCCCTCAAATAGTCCAAACGTGAAACTTAATTGGTTGAGAACGAGAGCCAGATTTTTATAGTGTTCTCTTAAATACTCAGAGTGCCAAACAGGTACAAATGCAAACTGACTTCCGTGATGTAGAATGACAGCTTTAAAGCTTCTTTTTGATGAATCTATAAACAGCCTCCATTCATCTTTATCGTATGTGATATTAAATTTTCTCATCCTTCCGGAATAGACCAAGTTCTCGTCTTCCTCAAAGTACTTAACAAATTCCTATTCCACGTTCAAAATTCAAATGCTGTATTTTTTAGTCCCTGTAACTAACTCCTCCCCCAAATAAGTAGAAAGTTTTTTATGCAGAGATTATGTCACACGCGCTCATGGTAGCAAGGAAAAGTAATAACAAAAACAAAAAAAACAAAAAAAAATTTAATATGTGCAAATGCAAAATACTGAAAAGAATTTCCTTCGGAAAAAATCCATAAAATAATTAAAAAGAATTTCACAATTAATTTCTGAAATTAACTTGATAACATTTTGAAATTACATTAACTGGAAATTCTCTAATCAAAAAGAAAGTGGGAAAAAACCTTTAAAGAAAATATAATTAAAAAAAAAACATATTTAATTCTTGAGTAATTGCATAAAATTTACTTATTTAAAGTAGTGCTTTCCCTCTTCGGCTTAAGTAAACTCGCAACATTGAAGCATTAATTATTATTTCCCTTTGTTCTTTCCTAAGATAAACATGAAAACTCGCAGTCAGATAAAAGAGGTTCGTATTTCCATTTCTAACAAATGTTGCTATTCTTGAGAAAATAATAAAACTAGATAAAGTCTTTCGATTTTCGCATATTTCCCTTTTAAATTGTATGCTTCTATTAACTTCAATTGAGTCTTTAAAATTCAGTGAATATTTCATGGCACAAAGATTTTTTTTTTTTTTTTTGAATATTTCATTCGTGATATTAGTTTTCCTTCTTGTTCCATCACATTTCTTTCTTTCTATTATTTCAAATTAAACTTATTCGTCTATTTGTATCAAACATCTCCTTGAATTGATTTCAATGTTAAAATGGAACGGTGTCATTAATTAAAATAGATAAAAATGAATTGTGTGTGAAACTTAGCAAGTGTAACTTGCAAAAGCCAGTCGTTTTAATGTTTAGTTAATCAATATTTAAAAATTATAATAAACTTCTCAAAAAAAAATAATTTTGTAATAGCAATAAAAGGCAGTTCTTGAATTTTTGAGGTCTTTACGAGGTAAAAGAGCCAGATTCGACTTCAAAAGGCTCCATTTGACTACATATTAAACATTACTAATTATCAAAGCTCTCATGTTGCACGAAGTGTAAATTTCGATGGTGATGTATTTGCATACGTATAATTTTTTTTTAATTTAGCGGTGAATAGAATTTGACTTCAATGGCGCCCATGATATTGTTCTAATATGTATATTTAAAAATACTCATAACTGAAATTGTGATCAGTTGTATAAAATTTGTGATATATCAATTGTAGTCATGTAATAATTTCATTATTTCTCTAGTTTATTAATATATTTACACAAATCCTTGTCTCAAAGCATTCAATTTCCAGAACCTGACAACTGGAAAATAGTGACTTTATCTTCTAGAAATATATAAGAGGGCACAATGCAAATTTTTCTGAGTTTTGTCGTGACCCTAAGGAAGCAGGCCAAGATTGGGACTCCGAATGAACAGACATTGTTATGAATAGAACTAAGTTTATATTTTGACATTTAACTAATCAAGCAAACTTATAGACTGAAGGAGCAGTCAAGTGAATTAGCTACTCTAAATTTCCAAGAGAAATAAATAACTAAGCACTTAACTTAGTGTGATCCGATAAACAATATTCGCCAAGTCACGCCCAGGTCAACTGGATATTCCGCTCTAAGGATAATTTCAAGAGCACCAAGGCTTTCGATAGTCCCCTCGTAAATCTTACTATAACAGCTGCTTGATGACTAGCCTTAACACTCACTTTTCTAGGTTTTAAATAGCAATATAAAATTGGGGTAAAATCAAGTTCACTTCGAGGAAGGTGGTTTTAAACTCAAACAATAGTTTAAAAAGTATTTACCCTAAGAGGATTAGTGAAAGGACGCGAATAAGACTTGTCAAAATTTAAGTGCATTAGAACCACGAAAACCACATACATTAAAAAGTCAAGAACCCATCTTTATCATCTACAATATTAAAATTCGAAGGTAAACAAACGTATCTATCTATCTATCTATCTATCTATCTATCTATGTGCGTCTATCTTCTCACGAACCGCACCACGCAGAAAGTCGCGGAAGGTACCAAAAGATCGGGAATTTTCCGGGGAAGCCGTATTGCCTATTTATATTCCGATATTGTAATTAGTTAAAAAGATATTAATTAAAAACCTTAAAACGCCGAATTATTTTACTCCTGCCGGTTGCTTACTTGGCGGAACTTCCCTTCCGTTTCGGCCTAGCGGCCTTACGTTTTCCACCATATTAAAATTGTCATCCGATTTTCGGTGTCAAAATTAGACAAAACATAATTACAGAATCGGGAAGATCATTTATTTCGCCACAACACGGTGTAATTTTTTTTGTAAAATAACGATATTTTCTATTTTTTTCGAATTTTTTAAAATAGTGTTAAAACTGATGCGTTTTTATGAAAATTATTTCTAAATCGTTGGGTATGAATTACTTTTCGTGTTATTAAATCGATATTCTACACTAATTAACTTCAAGCCTTTCTCTTTTAGATCCATTCATTTAAAAAATAAAATTCCCAAAACTTTTTTTTTTATAGAATTTTTAAAAAGTAGTCTTAATTTTTACTTAACATTGAATAACTTCGTCATTTATAAAGATAATCTCACAAAACCTTTTTTCCGTGTGTACAGTAATATTATCCGTAACATATACGAAGATTGAAAAAATTGCTTGAAAATTACGGATTTTAAAAAACATTTTGTGATTTTCGTAAACTTATGTTTTTTTCTGAGAAATAAATTAAAAAGTAGTAATTTGTACATTTTTTATTTCAAAGTACGTTATTTTTGCAAATAGTTGGTGATGTTTGAGAGCATTAACGTAAAAATTACGCCCTTAAAATAAAGGTAATGATTTTTTAAAATAATTTAAAATGCGCGATTTTACATTTAGCCAAACATTGGTTAACTGTCTGGTGGCGGAGTGCTAAGAGCTCCCGCTACACTCAAGACTATAACTGCAGCACTGTCGTGCGCGGTCAATGCGAAGGAGGATGTCAGCCTCGCAGAAACCCGCCGGTCGCCTTTTTTCATACTTGTCTTAAATATTTTCTCCTACTGGACATTGCGTCGCCACACATCATTACACACAAAAAGGAAATATTCTGAAATATATTTTAATTCTCTCTTCTTCAATGATTGAATTCACTTGCTGCATCCCCACTGATCTGAAATTTACTTCATTTTCAGTGCTGCCATTATGTAAGCAAATGGTATGTCACGATTAATTGCTAAATGAGCAATTTTAATCAATTTCATTAGAAAATAATTAATAAGTTAGTTTTTTATAATATACATTTTTTCGCAGATACGTGTTTAAATAATTTTAACACAGAGTGGAATGAAAAACTATAAAATTAAAATTAAAAAAATTAAATGTTTTTATCAAATAGTATTATTTTCTTTTTGAATGTTTTTTTCAGTGAAATTTTTTAAAAATTAAAATGCATTCAATGCATTTCTGATATTCATTTAAAATATTTATCAGTATCAAAATTTTTGTTCTCTTTCATAAAACTTATAGTTTACTTTAAAATAAATGCGTAATTGCATGAAAATTTTTTCCCCGTGTCGAATATTTCAAAAAATTCTCACAATTTTACTTCAAGAATTAAAATAGTAGTGAAATTTTGTAATTTGAAAAATTTATACTTTCTGTTTGTTCTTTTTTCAGCATACAACTATTTTTAAAAAGACTACATTTTCGTTTCTGGGAAATAAAAAATTGCGACGAAAGAATTGGAAAGTGAGTGGGTGATTTTAAAATTCACCCTGTTTGCCTATTCGAAAATTTTTGGTGACGGACCTCGAAATTTTCAACCATTCTCAAGTGACGAGAACGACACCTGACCTTTCACCCATCTTTAAGAATTACCACACCACACCAACGCAAGAAAAAATTTCGAAAAAGGGATTTTTTATGACATAGTTACAGAAATCACTCACATCGCGCGCATACACACACACACACAAGTGCTATCGGCCTGAAGGAAACACGAAATTTCCATGGGGATGAAGTTATTCACTCAGGAAAAGGAAAGAATTGGAAAGTGAGTGGGTGATTTTTAAATTCGCACTGTTTGCCATTCAAGGGTTTTTGGTGACGGACCTCGAAATTTTCAACCTTTCTCAAGTGACGAGAACGACACCTGACCTTTCACCCATCTTTAATAATTACCACACCACACCAACGCAAGAAAAAATTTCGAAAAGGGATTTTTTATGACATAGTTACAGAAATCACTCACATCGCGCGCATACACACAAGTGCTATCGGCCTGAAGGAAACACGAAATTTCCATGGGGACGAAATTATTCAGTCAGGAAAAGGAAAGAATTGGAAAGTGAGTGGGTGATTTTTAAATTCGCACTGTTTGCCTATTCAAGGGTTTTTGGTGACGGACCTCGAAATTTTCAACCATGCTCAAGTGACGAGGACGATACCTGAGCATTCACCCATCTTTAAGAATTACCACACCACACCAACGCAATAACAAATTTCGAAAAAGGGAGTTTTTATGACATAGTGAAAGAAATCACTCACATCGCGCGCATACACACACACAAGTGCTATCGGCCTGAGGGAAACACGAAATTTCCATGGGGATGAAGTTATTCACTCGGTAAAACGAAAGAACTGAAAACTGAGTGAGTGATTTTTAAATTCGCACTGTTTGCCTATTCGAGGGTTTTTGGCGATGGACCTCGAAATTTTCTACCATGGTCAAGTGACGAGGACGACACCTGAGCTTTCACCCATCTCTAATAATTAGAACACCACACCAACGCAAGAACAAATTTCGAAAAAGGGAGTTTTAATGACATAGTTAAAGAAATCACTCACATCGCACACATAAGTGCTATCGGCCTGAGGGAAACATGAAATTTCCATGGGGATTAAGTTATTCACTCGGTAAAAGCCCGTGCAACGCCGGGCTAAGCGGAGAGGAAAGAAATAAAGAAATCAAAGTAATTTCGAAAAATAATATTGGAAGTGTCGAATTTGTGAAGAGAAGGGAAAATGTTAAGCGACAAAGCCATGACACGCACTCACGGGTCATGCACTCACATCGTACGCGTCAAAACAACACAAAAGTGTTGGCGTCAGAAAGAAAAGAGGAAATTAACATGGGGATGAAGTTATACCCTTGGTATAACTTCATCCCCATGTTAATTTCACATATGCACATATGTATGCACTCGGTAAGAGCCCGTGCAACGCCGGGCCATGAAAGCTAGTCTACACTATTAAAATTCGAAGGTAAACAAACGTATGTATGTATGTATCTATCTATCTATCTATCTATCTATCTATCTATGTGCGTCTATCTTCTCACGAACCGCACCACGCAGAAAGTCGCGGAAGGTACCAAAAGATCGGGAATTTTCCGGGGAAGCATTATTGCCCATTTATATTCCGATATTGTAATTAGTTGAAAAGATATTAATTAAAAACCTTAAAACGACTAATTGTTTTAACTCCTACCGGTTGCTTACTTGGCGGAACTTCCGTTCCGTTTCGGCCGAGCGGTGATCCGAAGTTTTCGACCATCTTAAAACTGTCATCCAATTTTAGGTGTGGAAATCAGACAAAAAATAATTACAGAATCGGAAAGATCAATTATTTCGCCACGACGCGGTATAATTTGTTTTGTAAAATAACGATATTTTCGAATTTTTTAAAATAGTGTTAAAACTGATGCGTTTTTATGAAAATTATTTCTAAATCGTTAGGTATGAATTACTTTTCGTGTTATTAAATCGATATTCTATACTAATTAATTTCAAGCCTTTCTCTTTTAGATCCATTCATTTAAGAAATAAAATTCCCAAAACCTTTTTTTAAAAGAATTTTTAAAAAGTAGTCCCAATTTTTACTTCACATTGAATAACTTCGTCATTTATGAAGGTAATCTCACAAAACCTTTTTTCCGTATGTACAATATTATTTTCCGTAACATATACGAAGATTGAAAAAATTGCTTCAAAATTACGGATTTTAAAAAACATTTTGCGATTTTCAAAAAATGCTGTTTTTCTGAGAAATAACTTAAATAATATTTTTTGTACATTTTTTATTTCAAAGTACGTTATTTTTGCAAATAGTTTGTGATGTTTGAGAGCATTAACGTAAAAATTATGCCCTTAAAATGAAGGTAATGATTTTTAAAATAATTTAAAATACGCGATTTTACATTTAGCCAAACATTGGCGTCGAAAATTAGCTTGCGCCAAAGACTTCTGACCTGTTTCGCCTTCAACCGCATCTAACTCAAGGGTTACACTACAAAATTCTGCCTTAAACAGGGGGAAATCAGTAACTTTGGCGAGTAAATAAAAATGCGAGTGAAAGAGTTATTTTTTCGTCAATTTTTCTTTATATAATTTTCAAAATTAAATAACTATATATGTCAGATTAAGATGATAAAATGCATTCAATGCATTTCTGAGATTCATTTAAAATATTTATCAGTATCGAAATTTTTGTTCTCTTTCATAAAACGTATAGTTTACTTTAAAATAATGCCTAATGTATATTTCTTTTTTTGACATATAAATTCATAATAAAATCGAAGAATTTGCCCATTTCAAAATTTTTTTTTGGGAAATAGTCAGTTAAAAAGGTATAAATTCCTTAGAAAAAAAAGCTATGTTCGTATTATATATTCTTTATTATTAATTGCTTTTTTTAAAAAATATCAAAAATCAATACATTTTTTGCAATACATTTAAATGTAATCTTCAATCGAAATCTTTCAACCGTTATGTGAATATCCTGTGGATCCCCTCAATTAAAAATTAAATTCAATTTGAACCTCCCATTCATTATTATTGCCTATTTTCACTTCTGCTACTGGTCTGGGTAGCGTGGTTGGCTAACGCGCCGCTTCCGCCCTACCGCTAAGTGTCTAATTCTTATTTTCTGGGTTCAAATCTAGAGGATTCGATTTTGTTCATTTCTGCTTATTCACCCTCCCCCCCCCCGTAAATTAATTCTCTCTTCTTCAATGATTGAATTCACTTGCTGCATCCCCACTGATCTGAAATTTACTTCATTTTCAGTGCTGCCATTATGTAAGCAAATGGTATGTCACAATTAATTGCTAAATGAGCATTTTTATTTAATTTTATTAGAAAATAATCAATAAGTTTTGATTTATATAATTTTTTTCGCAGATACGTGTTTAAATAATTTAATTAACACAGAGTGGAATGAAAAACTATAAAATTAAAATTAAAAAATTTAAATGTTTTTATCAAATAGTATTATTTTCTTTTTGAATGTTTTTATCAGTGAAATTTTTTTAAAATTAAAATGCATTCAATGCATTTCTGATATTCATTTAAAATATTTATCAGTATCGAAATTTTTGTTCTCTTTCATAAAACTTATAGTTTACTTTAAAATAATGCGTAATTGCATGAAACTTCCCCCCCCCCCCGTGTCGAATATTTCAAAAAATTCTCACAATTTTACTTCAAGAATTAAAATAGTAGTGAAATTTTGTAATTTGAAAAATTTATACTTTCTGTTCTTTTTTCAGCATTTCAACTATTTTTAAAATGCTACAGTTTCGTTTCCGGGAAAAAACTATCTTTCTTTAAAGAATTTTATAGAAAAAAAACAACTTTTTTTTTTTTACAAAACAATGCTGTTTTGCATATTTTATGATTTTTTTCTCATATGAATCAATATCGTTGCGTTTATATAAAAATGAATTTTAAAACTTTCAGAATCAGTGATTTAAAAAATAAAAAGCCGAAAACTTTTTTGAACGAATTGTAATAAAACACTCAAAATACTTAAATCAATCATTTAATAATTTCTTCTTTTATAAAGGTAAATGCATGAAACTTTTTTCCCCCGAGTCGAATATTTAAAAAAAATCCTCACAATTTTGCTCCAAGAATTAAAATAGTAGTGAAATTTTGGAATTTTAAAAAATTATACTTTCTGTCTTTTTTTCAGCATACAACTATTTTTAAAAAGACTACATTTTCGTTTCCGGGAAATAAAGAATTGCAACGAAACAATTGGAAAGTGAGTGGGTGATTTTAAAATTCACCCTGTTTGCCTATTCGAAAATTTTTGGTGATGGACCTCGAAATTTCAACCATTCTCAAGTGACGAGGACGACACCTGAGCTTTCACCCATCTTTAATAATTACCACACCACACCAACGCAAGAACAAATTTCGAAAAAGGCAGTTTTTATGACATAGTTAAAGAAATCACTCACATCGCGTGCATACACACACACAAGTACTATCGTCCTGAGGGAAACACGAAATTTCCATGGGGATGAAATTATTCACTTAGGAAAAGGAAAGAATTGAAAAGTGAAGTGGGTGATTTTTAAATTCGCACTGTTTGCATATTTAAGGGTTTTTGGTGACGGACCTTGAAATTTTCAACCATGCTCAAGTGACGAGGACGACACCTGAGCATTCACCCATCTTTAAGAATTACCACACCACACCAACGCAAGAACAAATTTCGAAAAAGGGAGTTTTTATTACATAGTTAAAGAAATCACTCACATCGCGCGCATACACACACGCACAAGTGCTATCGGCCTGAGGGAAACACGAAATTTCCATGGGGATTAAGTTATGCACTCGGTAAAACGAAAGAATTGGAAAGTGAGTGGGTGATTTTTAAATTCGCACTGTTTGCCTATTCGAGGGTTTTTGGTGACGGACCTCGAAATTTTCAACCATGCTCAAGTGACGAGGACGACACATGAGCTTTCACCCATCTTTAATAATTACCACACCACACCAACGCAAGAACAAATTTCGAAAAAGGGAGTTTTTATGACATAGTTAAAGAAATCACTCACATCGCGCGCATACACACACACAAGTGCTATCGGCCTGAGGGAAACACGAAATTTCCATGGGGATGAAATTATTCACTTAGGAAAAGGAGAGAATTGGAAAGTAAATGGGTGATTTTAAAATTCGCACTGTTTGCCTATTCAAGGGTTTTTGGTGACAGACCTCGAAATTTTCAACCTTGCTCAAGTGACGAGGACGACACCTGAGCATTCACCCATCTTTAAGAATTACCACACCACATCAACGCAAGAACAAATTTCGAAAAAGGGAGTTTTTATGACATATTTAAAGAAATCACTCACATCGCGCGCATACACACACACACACACACAAAAGTACTATCGGCCTGAGGGAAACACGAAATTTCTATGGGGATGAAGTTATTCACTCGGTAAAACGAAAGAATTCGAAAGTGAGTGGGTGATTTTTAAATTCGCACTGTTTGCCTATTCGAGGGTTTTTGGTGACGGACCTCAAAATTTTCAACCATGCTCAAGTGACGAGGACTTCACATGAGTTTTCACCCATCTTTAATAATTACCACACCACACCAACGCAAGAACAAATTTCGAAAAAGGGAGTTTTTATGACATAGTTAAAGAAATCACTCACATCGCACGCACGCACACACACACAAGAGCTATCGGACTGAGGGACACACGAAATTCCCATGAGGGTGAAGTTATTCACTCGGTAAATGCCCGTGCAACGCCGGGCTAAGCGGAGAGGAAAGAAACAAAGAAATCAAAGTAATTTCGGAAAATAATATTGGAAGTGCTGAATTTGTGAAGTTGAGTGAATATTAACGTCCCACTGTTTAGCAACACGAGGCCTTTTGGGGACGGTCCACGTAATTTTGAACCATGGGCAAGTGAAGCGGACGACACCTGAGCTGGCACCCCCTCTCCTAACTAACACACCACACCAACGGGAGGACGTTTGAGCTCTCGACATAATTTACGTGCATCCATCCCCTACACGGCGGGTCTTCAATGGTACTAGGATCGAGAATTTGTGAAGACAAGGGAAAATGTTAAGCAACAAAGCCATGGCACGCACTCACGGGTCATGCATTCACATCGTACGCGTCAAATCCACACCAAAGTGTTGGCGTTAGAATAAGAGGAGTAAATTAACATGGGGTTAAGTTATCCCCTCGGTAAAAGCCCGTGCAACGCCGGGCCATGAAAGGTAGTCTTACAATATTAAAATTTGAAGGTAAACAAACGTATCTATCTATCTATGTGCGTCTATCTTCTCACGAACCGCACCACGCAGAAAGTCGCGGAAGGTACCAAAAGATCGGGAATTTTCCGGGGAAGCCGAATTGCCTATTTATATTACGATATTGTAATTAGTTGGAAAGATATTAATTAAAAACCTTAAAACGCCTAATTGTTTTACTCCTGCCGGTTGTTTACTTGGCAGAACTTTCGTTCCGTTTCGGCCGAGCGATGATTGGACGTTTTCGACCATCTTAAAATTGTCATCCAATTTTCGGTGTGGAAATCAGACAAAAAATAATTACAGAATCGTAAAGATCATTTATTTCGCCACGATACGGTATAATTTTTTTTTGTAAAATAACGATATTTTCTATTTTTTTCGAATTTTTAAAATAGTGTTAAAACTGATGCGTTTTTATGAAAATTATTTCTAATTCGTTGGTTATGAATTACTTTTCGTGTTAGTAAATCGATGTTCTACACTAATTAACTTCAAGCCTTTCTCTTTTAGATCCATTCATTTAAGAAATAAAATTCCCAAAAAATTTTTTTAAAGAATTATTAAAAAGTATTCCCAATTTTTACTTCACATTGAATAACTTCCTCATTTATGAAGGTAATCTCACAAAATCTTTTTTCCTTGTGTAAAGTAATATTATCCGTAACATATACGAAGATTGAAAAAATTGCTTCAAAATTACGGATTTTAAAAAACATTTTGCGATTTTCAAAAAATGCTGTTTTTCTGAGAAATAACTTAAATAATATTTTTTTGTACATTTTTTATTTCAAAGTACGTTATTTTTGCAAATAGTTTGTGATGTTCGAGAGCATTAACGTAAAAATTATGCCCTTAAAATGAAGGTAATGATTTTTAAAATAATTTAAAATACGCGATTTTACATTTAGCCAAACATTGACGTCGAAAATTAGCTTTGTGCCAAAGACTTCTGACCTGTTTCGCCTTTGACCGCATCTAACTCAAGGGTTACACTAAAAAAATTCTGCCTTAAACAAGGGGAAATCAGTAACTTTGGCGAGTAAAAAAAATGCGAGTTAAAAAGTTACTTTTTCGTCAATTTTTCTTTATATAATTTTCAAAATTAAATAACTATATATATGTCAGATTAAGATGATAAAATGCATTCAATGCATTTCTGAGATTCATTTAAAATATTTATCAGTATCGAAATTTTTGTTCCCTTTCATAAAACTTATAGTTTACTTTAAAATAATGCCTAATGTATATTTCTTTTTTTGACATATAAAAAAAATGCGAGTGGAACAGTTATTTTTCCTTTAATTTTCGTCAATTTTTCTGTATATAATTTTCAAAATTAAATATATATATATAAAGGAGAAAAGCGACTGACTGACTGACTGACTGACTAATCACGATATCTCCGGAACTCTTCAACGTACAGACTTGAAATTTGGTAGACATGTTCCTTTCATAGAGTAGACGCCAGCTAAGAACGGATTTTCCGAAATTCGAAACGCAAGGGGCGTTAAGGGGGTTAAGGGGGTTAAGGGGCGTTATAAATAATCGCTTCCATGTTTAAACTACTTGATGTACAATCTTGAAATTGGGTAAGCAGATTCCTTTCAGAAAGTAGAGATCCGCTACAAAATGAGTTTGGTGAAAATCGACCCCCAAGTGGCGTGGCAGGGGCTTAGGGGGCGTTATAGATAATTATTTCCATTTTTAAACTATTTGACGCACAGTCTTTAAATTTGATAAATAGATTCCTTTCGTAGAATAATGATCAGTTACAAAACAGGTTTTGTTAAAACAGACTTCTAAGTGTCGTTGTGGGGGATTAAGGGGCCTAATAGATAAATATATCCGTTTTTAAACTACTTCATCTACCTGCTTGAAAATTGGTAGGTAAATTTCTTTCCTGGAGTAAATATCCGCTACAAAATGGGTTTTGGGAAAATTGACCCACAAGGGGTTTTGCGGGGGCGGAGGGTTTAAGGGACGTTATAAATTCCGATTTTTAAGTTACTAGACGTACAGTCTTGAAACTTAGTAAGCAGATTCTTATTCATAGGGTAGAGACACGCTACAAAATGGGTTTCGTGGAAATTGCCCCCCAAGTGGCGTTGCGGGACTTAAGGGGCGTAATAGATAATTATTTCCATTTTTAAACTATTAGACGCAGACTTTATATTTGATAAATAGATTTCTTTCATAGAGTAGTGATCAGCTATAAGAAAGTTTTGTGAAAACAGTCCTCTAAGTGGCGTTGCAGGGGATAAAGTGGCGTAATAAATAAATATTTTCGTTTTTAAACTACTTGACCTACCTGCTTGAAAATTGGTAGGAATGTTTCTTTCATGGAGTAAATATCCGCTACAAAACAGGTTTGGGGGAAATTTACTCCCAAGGGGTGTTGCGGGGGTGGGGGTTTAAGGGGCATTATAAATTCCGATTTTTAAGTTATTCGACGTACAGTTTTGAAACTTAGTAAGCAGATTCCTCTCATAGGGTAGAGATTCGCTACAAAATGGGTTTCGTGGAAATTGCCCCCAAGTGGCGTTGCGGGACTTAAGGGGCGTTATAGATAATTATTTCCATTTTTAATCTATTAGACGCACTGTCTTTATATTTGATAAATAGATTAATTTAATAGAGTAGAGATCAGCTATAAGAAAGTTTTGTGGAAACAGACCTCTAAGTGGCGTTTCAGGGGAATAAGTGGCGTAATAGATAAATATTTTAGTTTTTAAACTACTTAACCTAGCTGCTTGAAAATTGGTAGAAATGTTTCTTTCATGGAGTAAATATCCGCTACAAAACGGGTTTGGAGAAAATTGACTCCCAAGGGGTGTTGCAGGGGGTTAAGGGAAGATATAAATAATTATTTCTATTTTTAAACCATTAGACTCACAGTCTTGAAATTTAGTAAGCAGATTCTTCTCATAGGATAGAAATACACTACAAAATATGTTTTGTGAAAATCGACCCCTAGGTGGCGTTGCGGGGGTTCAAGGGGCGTTATTGATAATTTTTTTGCATTTTTAATTAATTGGACGCACAGTCTTCAAATTTTGCTAAGCAGATTCCTTTAATAGAGTGCAATTCCCCTACAAAATGGGTTTTGAGAAAACAGACCCAGAAGTGGCGTTGCGGGGGCTCAAGTGGCGTTATAGACAATTATCCCCATTTTTAAACTGTTAGACGTACAGTCTTGAAATTTGATAAGCAGATTCCTTTCGTAAAGTAGAGAACCGCTACAAAATGGGTTTCGTGAATATCAACTACCAAGTTTAATTTCGAGAGATTAAAAGGCGTAATCGATAAATATTTCCATTTTTAAACTACTTGATCATCCTGCTTGAAAATTGGTAGGCATGTTCCTTTCATGAAATAGAGTTCCTCTAACAAAGAGTAAAATGAAAATTGACCCCAAAGATGTTTGCGAGGGGTCAAGAGGAGTTACAGAAAAAAATTCCTGTTTTTCATTGTTAGACCCATATGCTTGAAATTTGTTAAGCATGTTTCTTTTGTTGAATAGAGATCCACTAAGAATGTATTTTAAGCAAATCAAGTTCTTAGGGGGGGGTGCAGGGGGTTACTGATACGTATTGACAAAAAAAATTACTTTTTTCGAGCTACAAGGACTATAATATTTGGTTTGCATTTTTCTTTTGTTGAATTGAAATCCTCTAAGTGCGGTTTTTTTGGAAAACGGCTCTCAACGGGATTACGGGGATATTGATAGTAAAACTTTTGCTTTTTTCTGTTAGATTAAGACTTTTGAAATTTGGCTTGCATGTTCAATTTACGGAGTAGAGATCCACCGAAAATTGGTTTTGCGGGAATCCACTTGGTTTTTGAGTTACGAAAGAGCAAACATCATTCTATGCTTCAATTTTAGAGATTTTTAGAAAATACAAATTAGATGAGTTCTGCCCTTTTTTTGCGACAGTTAAAGGTATAAGTATATTTTTCAATACAATTGAATTCTTATTGCTAGGACTTAGATATCAATAATTTATACATATATATAAGCAGTAAAATTTTATAAAACATCATGAAATACCCAGCGAAGCGGGCGGGTAACAGCTAGTAATTATATATGTCAGATTAAGATGAAAAAATGCATTCAATGCATTTCTGAGATTCATTTAAAATATTTATCTGTATCAAAATTTTTGTTTTCTTTCATAAAACTTATAGTTTATTTTAAAATAATGCCTAATGTATATTTCTTTTTTTTGGACATATAATTTCATAATAAAATCGAAGAATTTGCCCATTTCGAAACTTTTTTTTGCATAAATACCTTAAATAAAAAAAAGCTATGTTCATATATATTATATATTCTTTATTATTAATTGCTTTTTATTAAAATATCAAAAATCAATAAATTTTTTGCAATACATTTAAATGTAATCGTGAATCGAAATCTTTCAATCGTTATGCGAATATCCTGTGGATTCCCTCCAATTAAAAATTAATTTCAATTTGAACCTCCCATTCATTATTGTTGCCTATTTTCATTTTTTGCTACGGGTCTGGTTAGCTCAGTCGGGTAGCGCTTCGCTTCATTTACACCGGAAAGCGGATCTTGTCGCTGTGAGTTCGAATCCTCGGTTCTCTTTTTTTTTACATTTCTGCTAATTTTTCCCACGTAAATTAATTTTACTGATAAATACTTATTTTAACATGATCCTCTGTTATTTTAATGTACTTTTCATTTTTTGTTTTGTTTTTTTGCCTTCTAAAAGGTTTTTTCTGATATTTAATCATTCAAAGTAATTTCTATCTTTTTCAACAATTCGATTTTGTTCATTTCTGCTTATCCCCCCCCCCGTAAATTAATTCTCTCTTCTTCAATGATTGAATTCACTTGCTGCATCCCCACTGATCTGAAATTTACTTCATTTTCAGTGCTGCCATTATGTAAGCAAATGGTATGTCACAATTAATTGCTAAATGAGCATTTTTAATCAATTTTATTAAAAATAATTAATAAGTTAGTTTTGTATAATATAATTTTTTCCGCAGATACGTGTTTAAATAATTTTAACACAGAGTGGAATGAAACACTATAAAATTAAAATTAAAAAAATTAAATGTTTTTATCAAATAGTATTATTTTCTTTTTGAATGTTTTTTTCAGTGAATGTTAGCATATAACTAGGTTTTCCCCCAAAAGTGGATTTTTAACACTTATATATGTTTAATCAAACATCCAAACGTTTCAAGAGCTATCTGTAGAATTTTTTTTATTAGTATTTATTGATAATGGATTTAAATTAATATATTTTTTTAAAATTAAAATGCATTCAATGCATTTCTGAGATTCATTTAAAATATTTATCAGCATCGAAATTTTTGTTCTCTTTCATAAAACTTATAGGTTACTTTAAAATAATGCGTAATTGCATGAAACTCCCCCTCCCCCCCCCCCCCGTGTCGAATATTTCAAAAAATTCTCACAATTTTACTTCAAGGATTAAAATAGTAGTGAAATTTTGTAATTTGAAAAATTTATACTTTCTGTTCTTTTTTCAGCATACAACTATTTTTAAAAATGCTACAGTTTCGTTTCCGGGGAAAAACTATCTTTCTTTAAAGAATTTTATAGAAAAAAAACAATTTTTTTTTTTACAAAACAATGCTGTTTTGCATATTTCCTTTTTGTTGATTTTGAATGACTTATGGAGGAAGAAAATAAGTCCCAAATATTATCTAAAGAAGGCAAAAATGAAATCACATTAATAAAACAATGTACTCGTTTAGGGTTGGAAGATATAAATAGATTTGAATTGTGACTATTAAAAAGTTCTCTACTGAAAAACAACTCGATTTAAATATATCAAATAGATAAATTTGCTCTGTGTATGATTTTCGAGATTTTAGGGATTTGGTATCATTTAATTGAGAATAATTATTCATTATAATAGGCACTGCTCATAAATGCGACAATGTTTACCCAAAAATGTTTCTATATTGTGAAGCTATATAGAACGTATTTAATGTCACAGAGAATCAAAAATCACACACTGATGCGACTGTCATTAAAATTTTAAACCTATTATGGATTACAGAATGTATTACAGGTTTTTAAAAGTTCATGTCATTTGTACCAGGCTCAGCTAGTAAAACAAATCTCTAATTTGAAATCGTCTGGCGACTTAGGGATCTAATTCTATTATCAATGGTATTAAATATTCTGTCTCATAAGAACAATTATTTTCAATTATTCGAGCCTATTTCAATTTTTTTGTTTATGTAATTGCTATATCATCTTTGGAATTCTCTCCTTATTTAATCCAATGTTCAGACATATGTATCTTACTTTTCCACGGAATAAAATTGTTTTAAACATCAAGTTTTTGAAAATATCCAAGAAAAAAAAAATAAAACTTTAATCCCCTCGAGCCCAAAGTATCTCATCTGAGAAAACTTGGATCTTAAAAAGGCATCTATTAAAAGAGCTTTCGTTCTGCCTTCGAAGCTCAAGACGCTAAAATTCTTAAAATAACCAATGTCCAGTTTGTCATCATTCTAATTATGATGTATGAGAAGAAGGAGAGTCAATGGGTGAAAAAAGCTTCTGCTTAGCTTGAAAGGTGCTTAGTAAGATATCTAATAGTTTTTTGAAGGGGGGGGGGAATCTCATGCGCTTGCAGGTAACCAATTCTTTGAAGCGGCAAATAGTTTTCCTCCATATAAGGAGGACAAAAAAGCAATCGATACCTACAAAATCAGCTAGAGTTGGATCAAGGAATGGTTGATACATATATGGAAGAGAATTTGCTCTAAAGTAATCGAGATTTCTAGCCCATTTCTTTAAAATTCAATGAAAATGAATAGAGTTTCATTGAATTGTATTTTCTATAAATAACAGTACTAGTCAATACGTTATAAACATTTTTATAATTGGCTGAAAAGGGGGAAATCCAGAACTGTTGAGTTGCGAATGCTATCAATAACTAGAATCTGAATCTCGGTCACGTACTGAATTTTCTATTTTTGCTACATTATTTCTTAAATTTGAAAAGCATCGCACTTGGACATCAAAATCTAAAGAAACTTCATTAATTACACAAAATAGTTTATTAATAGAACATTTAGTTAAAAGATTGATTCTTAACTGAAAATAGATTTAGATCCAATTTCTTATAACAGAGCAGCTTTCAAATATTAATTATCCTAGTACAATAAACCACACACAAAATTGCATTGATATTATAAAGTAATTTAAGTTGAAATAATAATCGGCTTAAAATTTTAATGAGAAAAATGTAGAATATCGAATGGGATGTATTACATTAGATAAATTTTGATGTTATAAAAACATTGTTTATAAAGTTACCAACTGTATTATTAATTGCTTCAAGTCTTCTAAAACTAGACTTTAAAATAGTTATTCAAGTAACATAATTAACTAATAAAGATAATTAACTAATATGTATCAACAGTTTTGTATATTGATACACACACAACTGCAGAATATGATTATGAGTTAATGTGTGTGTGTGTGGGGTTGCTAACCTTAATTCAAATGGGACTATAATAATTAGTTGAGTATTTAATAATAAGCATAATGAGCTGCCAGAATAAATACATTTTTGGATCAGTTCTTCTAAATGCCTACATCACTTCTTTCCCAATTGATGGTACAGTGAATCGATATCAAGAAAAGAAGAAGACATTAGACCCTTCGGGTGTATTTATTTTAATATCATTGAAAGTTATTGCAGTAAGTAATCAGCAGCCTTAATAAGCAAAAAACTTTTGAAAAAAATTTATACATCTTTAAAGTTAAGTTAAATATTTTCAAAAACAGTCATGTGAATAAGATCGTATAGTTTCTTTTAGTGTTTTATGGGAACTTTTCTCATTAATGAACTTTATCATATATGTTCATAAGTGACAAACATTGGTTTCACTCTACGACTATTTAGTTTTCCTACGTCTAAATAAAGTACAAGGCTTCCGGTGGCGACACTATTAATTATCCATCTCAAAAGAAAAATAATGACTTCATGTATCTTCAAAAATTCCCTCAAGTATACATACTACTATAAACTAGTTTTCCGATTGAATTGAAAAGTTTCTTGCCTAAAAATATATTATAAATTTCTGGGAATTATAGATTTTTTTTTCAATTCAAAGGGGATGGTATGCCATTTTATTGATGTGTTATACGTCAAAATATAATTAATTCATTTGAGAGAAAATGACCAATGCCAATTTAATATTATTTTAATTTATAATTGCCATGTAAAATCTATATAATTTCTGGCTTGAATTATAAATAATTAAGAAAACATTGCGATGATATATTTTATCTATGTATTAAACTCGGTCACATAAGTAAACAGCTTGAATTAGAGATATAATAACAGTTTTAAATATAAAATCCATGTAATATATGAAAGCCTGCTCAAGTATACATAAATCCCACATCTTACTTTAAAAAACTCTACAAATTTCCTTTACAAATATTGTACTTCTAATTACGATTATTATAGTTGTTAATATTCTTTAATATGTATAATAGGCGTGTTATTAGGGCTGACGAAAACATATATACTCACAAAATCAGATGAAATTTGAAAAACAAAAATTAATTTACGTTGCGAATTATATATTAGATAAAGGAGAAAGTTAAATTTAGAGTTGTACTTACAAAGACAATGTATTTTTTTTAAAAAAAATGCTCTCCTATTCAAGACAATATGTGGTACTTTTAAAGAAAGGAAATAATATTTAATAGTTATAAACGAATTATTAAAAATTTAACACAGCATCAAGCAAGCCTGATACTAAAAAGACTGTGAGTGAGGAAGTATATTTCACATTGAAGCATTTATGACAAAAATACACACGAAGACTTATTTCTAATAGGGTTTTCTATGTCTTGAAAACTAATGTACATATTAAAAGTTAGTGCAAAATTATTATTACCAAATTCTATTACTAAAAATAGCTCATTTAACATAATGTTTTGTATAAGAAAAGTTTACCGTATTAAAAAGAATAGTATATGATCTAAAACTTACTGAAAAGGAAACAAAAAGAAATAACTATTATAAATAAATGCAAAATTATTTTTGTGAGATAAATTTACTACCAATCTCAAACTTTCAGAAGTAAGAATAAATACAGAGTATATGAAAACTATAAAACACACCAAATTCTTCAATATGTTTGCTACAATGCACAATAAAGAGAGAGAGAGAGAGAGAGATTCAACTAACGTAAAATGTCTTCTTAAAAATATTTATTCAAAAATATCTTATCCTTGAAATTTTATCCGCTTAATATTACATAGATTTCTCAACTTCGAAAATAAAACTCATAAAAGCTATTGCTTTGACTTCACTCGCTAAATATTTCAAAAGGGCGGTTCCTTCATTTGAATGAAGATATTCCAAAAGAACCATGCTGCTTGAAATGCATTTGACATGTACAAATCCAAGTCTTGTGCTTACTCCAAAAAGTCTCTCTTTATTTTCTCACAAAAGGATTCTTTGACATTTTTGGGTATAAAAAACTGTTTTTTCCTCTTTTTATTGCTCTACAAGAGGTTGGAATGTTCAATGGGCGTATTTTTTTCTATAGATTTAGCTTATAAGAAGATGTTTTTCTTTATACTGAAATGGAGATATATGAAATGGTTTTTTATTTCTTTTCCATTTCGACTGATTTATTGAAAAACAGAACTTTATATTCCAAACCAAATTGACAGAGATACAAGTATATTACGATATGCAAGTATATATACAAGTATATTACGATAAATTCATCACTTGGTTGTATTTTATAATTAAATTTTTGAAAATGTCTTTATACAAAACTTGTAAGCGCATTAGAAAGTAGTGTAGTTCGTGATGAAAGAAAGTTGGAAAGATGGAATGAAATCTTTTTAATTTTATTATTATTAAAACGAGATGATTTTAATAAAAAACAACATATTTTTTTGGTAAAATGTTTTAGTTCTGTATTAATATTTCATAACATTACTTAAATAAAGCAATGCTTAATTTGAAAATTTTCCATCTTTTTATAAAGAGAAATTAATTCCTTTAAGAAAAGGACTATAACTTTTGCTAATTGAAAACTTAATTTGAGTGAAAAACATGAACATAAGTAAAAATAAAAATTACGTTAAATTCTCTTAAATATAATTATGTTTTTAAGCACAAATAAATAATTACAAATTGAGGAAACACAATCAAAACCACTTTAAAAATGCTGTAATGACTCAACTATCCTTCTCTTTAATTAACTACAACTCTCTATAATAACAAATACCAAACTTTATTTAAACTACTAACTCTACTCACACATCTTATACATTACTAAACTACCTCATACCTCATAACAACATCACAAACTCTACTCTCAGACTCTCTCCAAAGCTCCTATCATACACATAACTCCCTTGCACTCTCGGGGACACAACACCGCTGTTAAAACAGCGCATCTATTCCTTTAACAAATACCAAAAATTTAAACATTCTTTCCTAAACATTTTTAATTCATTTATTTGAACACTGCGAAACACACTCTTTTGTATATTGAAGCATTGACAATATTGAATATATTATAAAAAGAATTTTGGAATATACTCAAATGAACAAACTTCATATTTCGAAGTCATTTTTTTTATCGAAAATGAATTAGATTTAATCCTGTGAAAGGAATCTGAAAAAATGTCATTTTTTATATTAATAAAAATAAATTTGAGATATTAGAAACTTTAAACGTTGGATTGTTAGACTCTCATATTGAATTCTTATATATATTTAATTGTTCTATAATCAGGACTGAACTTATGACGCGAATTCAGAGTTACACGATTTTCAAATCTCGTCTCGATTCATCTGTTTTATTTTTTTCCATCAGGCGGATTTAGTGCCAGAGCCTGATGAAATTGGCAATTTGATTGAAAAAGTTGTCAATCTTGCCATGCAAATAAGTTTAAAAGTAGATAATGATCAAGTTCAAGATCTGCTGAATTTCCCATCCATTATCAGCTCCTTATAATTGTTGAGCTCATAAAAAGGCGTGAGCTAGACTTTGAAGAACTTGAAACTTTAGACAGAGTACTACTATCAGAAAGATGACATGACGATTGGAAATTTGACAGGTCTCAGAGCGTAATTGAAAGAGGGTTGCAAAGATTTAGCAAGTGTCAACTCAAACAAAGAGAATAATTTTTTAACAAAACAAGAAATAAAACATTTCTTAGCATGCAACATGAAAGTTTTCTAGAGAAATAAAAATCTTTGACTCGGCAGACTACTTTGTTAGGTTTTATAAAAACCTTCTACGTCCAATGAACTTGAGTAAGCGATTTTGTGTTATTGAAGATTCTATTAAGCATTTTTTTGGCCAAATTATTATTTTCTTTCATTTCCAGCCCACCTAAAAATAATTCCTATGTTTTTCTAAGCCAAATTATACCCCATCTTCCACAGCTATCCTTCACTATCGCGTAAGTTCGGGCTATTACTGAAAATATATATCAATTCAATTGTGTGTAAGAGCTGTCTTAAGTCAGCAATGCTTATTATACTGCAATATACATAGATTGATGTATTTTTTAAGTTTCCGTTCTTTAGTATTCCAATGATTTTTGTCTCTATATGTATCTCATTGCATTGTTTTCTTGTCTGTATATATATATATATACTCAGAATTTTACATTTTTCGCTATACAGATGATAGAATCATTTTTGGCAAGCAAGACAACTTCAAACCTAACACAAATTTTTATCCACAATATCTTTATTTAATACAAAGAAATAGTAACAACTATGTAGCAAATTTTCTTGACATATAAAATAATTTAAAAGATAATGAAATAGTTACTAATATTTATGACAAACGAGAAGACTTTAAATTCAATATTATAAAAGTACCACATTGGGAGAGTAATGTACGTGTTTCTATATTCAGAAATATTGCTATTAATTGCATACAATGCAATAAATTTAAAGTTTCGAATAAATAAGAAAAAATAAAAAAAACTATAAACATTTTATTAATACTACTTAATTCAAAACTACCCAATTAATTTTATTAATAGTTATATGAATAAAGAAATTCTAAATAGTAAGGATTAAAATTCCATAGTTTATTATTATCATTTTTCCTAGATAGATAGAGTTACCTCCAAATTGATAAAATTTTAGATTAAAATGACTTATTCTCTTAGTTTTTTTTAAAAATTTAAATTATATAAATTTATTTTTTAACTCACACATAATTTTAGTGTCCCTAAGATAATGGTATTATGCTTACAATTTTTAATTTTTAATTTCTATTCATTTCATACTTTTGCTAAGTGCTAATATTCAGCCCTTCCCATGCTTTGAATTTGCATTTGGGTCCAGACTCTGGCAGTAACTTGTTTATTGTACTCAGATTTAACGCGAGCTCTGCGTTTTTTAATGCAATTTTTTGGTAAGTTACCTTTTTCTTGTCATGAATTTAGATATTTTATCCATTATTGTCAATAGGTTTTTGTTCAGTATTATTAACAAAAAGGGGGAAGGTTGGCTGGCCACAAAACATGTTAAAACCCGCTTTTCTATAAATTATTTTACGTAAAATTATTTATAATACTGCAGCATCCATATTTTTATATTTAACTCTATTCTTATTATTTTTCCATGTGTAATTTCTAAAATCCATTGTCTGGTTAACTTGCAATTTCAATTTTGTTCAGTTTTTTTAATGTTAATTCATCTCTCTCTTATAGAGAAATTTTGACTATATATATATATATATATATATTTATATGTAGGATTTAAAGTATTAGGGAATATAAATATACTCCGATCAGTGAGGTTAAAACCTCACCAATAGATTGCTCTACCAGCAAATATATCCATTTTCCCCATAATGGTGGGTTTGGAGGCAGAAACGAGAGCGACGGGGAACGAGAGAGACGTAAGAAGGACAGACTCCGGTTTACAGGCGAGAAGTCACGTTTCGGTGAACGTGGAGGTCAATAGGCTTAGCGATAATTGAGAGTATTCTCAGTGAAATAACCCATAAAGTTTGTTAATCAGTATTTAATCGGAAATAATCTAATGTTTCATTAACAGTAATTTTATTCTAATCAGCTTGTTTCTTTGAATATCAAGATCCTGGACATAGTGACGCACCCCTAGACAACAAAAGAAAAGCCACTTGTATAAATAAAATACACCCCTACATATATATATATGTATTTATATATAAATGTATATATATATTTATATATAAATGTATATATATATTTATATATATATATATTTGTATATATATATATATTTATATATATATATATTTGTATATATATATATATTTATATATATATATATATATATGTATATATATATATTTATATATATATATATTTGTATATATATATATATTTATATATATATATATATATTCAAAATTTCTCTACAAGAGAGAGATGAATTACATGATTAATACTTAAAAGAATATCAATTGCCAGATAACAAGACAACAGAATTTAGAAGGAGATATGAAAGATTGAAATAACACAGTAAAATATAAAGAAGAATGGATGCTTCAGTATTATCAACATTGCTGACTTAGGACAGCTAGTATACATAAAATTTTACTTAAAAAATCCTTCTGTATAAAAGTGGGGTTGAACATGTTTTTTGGCCAGCCAACCTTCCCCCTTTTTTGTTAATAATACCAAGCAAATACCAATTGGAAATAATGGATAGGAAATCTAAATCCATTATAAGGAAAAGGTAACTTACCCAAAAATTGCATACTGAAATGCAGAGCCCGCGCTAAATCTGAGTACAATAAACAAGTTATTGCCAGATTCTGGACCATAAATACAATTTCAAAACAAAGCAAATGGCTGAAAAATAGCACTTAGCAAAAGTATGAAAAGAATAGAAATAATAAAATAAGAAATGTAAACATACTACCATTATCTTAGACTCTTAATATGGTTTAAAAGTATATATATATATATGTGTGTGTGTAGGAAAGGAGTACAAGTTTTCTTTTACTTCTTTTGATTTTTATTGTAAGAGATGGCACCACTAATCGAAACCACGTGAGTTTTAGCTGCGCGATACGATGAGGTTATGTATTTATAAAGGCGGCAGAAAGAAGAAACGGGGAGTTGCACCAAAGCTTGAACGAAGGCAGGTCAGAGGAAATCGCTCTCTCCTTTGTTTTGAGAAAGAGTACGTGTTTTCGGAATTAGTATGGTGTTATCTCGAATAATTTAAAACCCCTTGTAAATAGTTAATGTTTTAGTTGTGTTATTAATAAATTAATTTATTTTAACTCTGCGTGCTTACTTTAACATTAAAATCGAACCTTCCCCTAGACGCCGTCCCACAAATTGGGGGTTCGACCGAGAATTTTTTAAACTATTCAAAGTTTTATCTAAGAGCATTTTTTAAAAGTTTTACCTCCTCATCGATTTTTGATTTCCTGAGTGGTACATAGACCTTGCCTTGCATCGAATAGAAACCCGGCGAAGCCTTCAGCTGGATAAGAAATTTTAAGAGCGATACGGAAATACTTCAGCGAGAACAGTCAACAAGAAAAGGGAGTCCATTGACTTGGTTAGAAACACGGAATCTTGGCGAACTTCCACGTCAGCTACAGTCAAACAAAACTGGAAGCCCAGTGACTCAACGAGATACTGAACGGGATTACCTTGATCATTGAGGTCAACACTGACGAGAGAACCTTTGGAACTGCATCGAATTGCGAGTTATCAACACGAAACAAGATTTCCTGTGTCATTGAGGTCAAGGTAAAGTGTTTTCAGAATTACATTGAATTGTGCTAGTATCCTTTTTTTTTGGTATTGTGTGAGTAATAGGCGAAAATTATATAAATGAATGATTTTGTGTGTATATTTCCTGTTCTGTGAACCTGAAATTGAATTTTGAAGTACTAGGTACTATTATTGGTTTAATTGCAGACATAAATATTTGATGTTCCTTCAGTTTGGATTAATAACTGAGTACTTTCCGTATTTTTTCTTAATCTATTTTTGATAAATGAGAAGAACGCGTTTTTTTAATAAAAAATAAAATTGATATTAACTGTAATACTGTTGTGTTGTGTAAAAGGATTTAAGTTCCGGGAATTCTTTAAAAAGTCCATTTTTGTCTATAATTGATTATAATTGATAATTGCATCTTATTTAATATATCTTTTGTTTCATTTTAAGTGAGTAAACTTTTTGCGTGTCATTTTAATGGTTTTGTCTCATTTAACTTGGGTAAAAATTTAAGTTGTTCTCTGGGTCACCATTCTGAGTATAAAAATGGCATTCTTACTCGCGAAAAAGAAAGAGGATTTGGTGTCACTCGCCGAGAATTTGGATCTTACTATCGAAGCAGGTATCACAAAATTGAAGTTAAAGGAGCTGATCGTAAAAATTTCAGATTACGTTGAAGACGATGTTAAAAAGATGCTTGATAGCATAGTGGAGGAACGTACAGAAAGGGCTGAGACAGAAAGGGCTGAGAGAGAAAGGGCCGAGAGAGAAAGGGCTGAGAGAGAAAGGGCTGAGAGAGAGAGAGGGCTGAGAGAGAAAGGCCTGAGAGAGAGGATATGCGAAAGAATGAGAGAGAAAGACGAGAGTACAAATTAGAGAAGTTGCGAATACAAGCGCAACAGACTGCCGGTATGCCGAATAACACCGAAAACGTTCAAGCATCGAAGTTAAACATGTTATCAATCCTGAAATAAGAAAGGAACTCTCTGAACTAAACAACAGCTATACACCTAAGAAGACCGAAACGACAAATGTATCCATGAGAATTATCCTGAAGGATGATATACCAGTTTACCAAACAGCACGCCGTTTGTCGTTTCTGGAGAATCAGACTGTCAACAAGCAGATCGACGAATGGTTGGATAAGGGAATCGTGAGACCAAGCTCTTCTGAATATGCAAGTCCAATCGTGTTAGTCAAGAAGAAAGACGGTACCAACAGACTATGCATTGACTATAGGAAACTGAACGGAAAACTAGTCAAGGATCGCTTCCCCTTGCCACTGATAGAGGGCGTATTGGATAGGCTGCAAGACGCCAAAGTGTATTCCAAGTTATAGACTTGAAAAATGGGTTTTTTCATGTCGACGTAAACGAGGATTTCAAGCATTTCACCTTCTTTGTTGTACCAGATGGGCAGTTCGAATTTAATAAGGTACCTTTTGGCCTCAGTACAAGCCCAAGCGTATTCCAAAGATATGTGTACAGCATTTTTAGGGAACTCATGCGAAAAGGCATCGTAATAATTTATTTGGACGATTTGATCGTTCCAGCTAAAGATGAGAAAGAAGGTTTGGAAAAACTAAAGAAGGTGTTTGAGGTCGCCTCCAGATATGGGTTGGAGATCAAGTTTGAAAAATGTCAGTTTTTAAAACGAAAGGTGGAATTTTTGGGTCACGTTGTCGAAAATGGAACGGTGCGCCCTTCAGTTGCATAAACGATAGCTGTCAAGAGGTTTCCTGTACCAACGACTGTCTAACAAGTCCAAAGCTTTTTAGGACTCACTGGCTATTTTCGAAAATTTATTCCGTCATACTCTAAAATAGCGAAACCTTTGAGTGATCTAATTAGAAAGGACAATCGATTTGTCTTTGAACGACTTCAAATAGAAGCATTTGAAAAGCTCAAGCAATTATTGACTGAAAGTCCAGTATTAAGTATTTTCCAGCAGGGAAAAACAACCGAATTGCACACGGATGCAAGTCAACAAGTCTACGGAGCCGTCTTACTCCAAGAGGCAGAAGATGGAAAATTGCATCCAGTTCAATACATGTCTAAGAAAACTACTCCGGCAGAGGAGAAGTATAGCAACTATGAACTTGAAGTTCTTGCTGTTGTCAACGCTTTAAAGAAATTTCGTACCTACTTTATGGGAAATCATTTCAAAGTCATAACGGATTGCTCAGCGTTTCAAAGGACTATGGACAAAAAGGATTTGGTTACTCGTATAGCGCGATGGGCATTATTGCTGGAAGCGTTTGATTATGAAATTGTGCATCGCTCCTGCCAGAGGATGCAACATGTGGATGCCCTTAGTAGATATCCAGTCGCAATAATTACTAACGATACTCTAACCGCAAGATTAAAAAGGGCACAACAAGAGAATGAATGCACTCAGAGTCTAAGGTCACTGATTGAAACAAACAGCAATTCAGACTTTTTCGATAAAAACGAAATACTTTACAAATTTGTTGAAGGTCGTGAATTGATAGTTGTACCAAGAGATATGCAAACTGAGATAATTAAGTTAGCACATGAGAAGGGACATTTCTCCGTTGCCAAGACAGAAGGAGTTGTGAAACAAGAATTTTTCATTTCCAATTTGAGCAAGCAGGTGCAAAATGTAATTGTTAACTGTGTGCCATGTATTTTGACCAACAAAAAGAGTGAAAAAAAGGATGGATTCCTCAACCCCATTCCTAAAGAGGATGTGCCATTAAGTGCTTATCACGTCGATTTTATCGGACCTTTGCCTTCTACTAACAAGAAATATCAGCATATTCTCACAATAGTGGATGCTTTTACAAAATTTACCTGGCTTTATCCCGTTAGATCTACTTCCGCAGAAGATGCTTTGGATAAATTAAAATTGCAACAAAAGACTTTTGGTAATCCCAAGAGAATAATAACAGACAGAGGTTCTGCTTTTACTTCTGGAGCTTTTGGAGATTATTGTACTAATGAAAACATTCAACATTTGCAAATCGCCACCGGAGTACCCAGAGGGAATGGCCAGGTCGAGAGAATACACCGAACTATTATTCCCGTTTTGACCAAGCTGTCAATTGAGGAGTCTACCAAGTGGTTCAAGTTCGTAGACCAACTTCAAAGAATTTTAAATAGTACATTTAATCGTAGTACTAAGTGGTCTCCATTTGAATTATTAATTGGCGTCACCATGAGAAACAAGGAAGACCTTCACCTGAGAGAGTTACTGATGGACGAAATGATGGAGGAATTTCAAGAACAGAGGAACCAATTACGACAAGATGCAAAGAAAAATATCCAGAAGATACAGGCAGAGAATAAAAGAACCTATGACAGGAAGCGCAGGAAGGCCCCTAACTACCAGATGGGTGACTTGGTGGTCATTCAGAGAACACAATTTGGGACAGGTTTGAAATTAAGGCCTAAGTTTTTGGGACCATATAGAATAGTTAAAGTAAAACCTAGAGATAGATATGATTTAGAGAAAGTGGGTGATCATGAGGGACCTAAGATAACAAATTCATCTGCTGATTTAATGAAATTTTACTCACCATGATGATGAATTTTAATAAAAAGCGTTTTCTATTTTTTTAAAAGAACATAATGTGTATTAATGTGTTTTGCTTTCTTTGCTATTAATATTTCATTTTTTAGAGTTGTATCCTTATTTTCAAATTTGAATGTCTATATTGGAATTTTTATCTCCGATTAATATTAATTTTGCAGAGGCCTATATTTTATTGTATGGTATGTAAAATCACTGAGGTCAGTGATTCCCAGGATGGCCGAACTTGTAGGAAAGGAGTGCAAGTTTTCTTTTATTTCTTTTGATTTTTATTGTAAGAGATGGCACCACTAATCGAAACCACGTGAGTTTTAGCTGCGCGATACGATGAGGTTATGTATTTATAAAGGCGGCAGAAAGAAGAAACGGGGAGTTGCACCAAAGCTTGAACGAAGGCAGGTCAGAGGAAATCGCTCTCTCCGTTGTTTTGAGAAAGAGTACGTGTTTTCGGAATTAGTATGGTGTTATCTCGAATAATTTAAAACCCCTTGTAAATAGTTAATGTTTTATTTGTGTTATTAATAAATTAAGTTATTTTAACTCTGCGTGCTTATTTTAACATTAAAATCGAACCTTCCCCTAGACGCCGTCCCATATATATATATATATATATATATATATATATAAACACCAGAGATATCACAGCTAAATTTATTAGGCAGATAACATGTTGCATAAAGATCAAACGATTAAGATAACGATTTCTTGTGACATGTGGATGATGACAAAATCAGTAGATCAGTAGTTAGTGTAGCCGCTATTGTTGGCTTTAACCGCTGACACACGCCTCGGAATAAAATAAAAGAGGTTTTGGAAGTATTCTTAGGGTACAGAAGTCCACGCGGCTTCCACATATCACCAAAGTTGATCTGAAGCTACATCGGGGTTGTATCCCTGGCCAATTGATGTGCAAACATGGACCAAACGTTTTCGATTGGCAATAGATAGGGTGGTTAAGGAAGCAATTCAATCTGATGGGTAAAGGAGAATTGAACATTGCGTGCCACGTGTGGTCGCTCATTATCCATTTGTAATATAGCTGATGGGTAGTGCTGAGTATATGGGACGACCAAGAACTCCGATACTTTAGAGATGTAGCGCTGGCTGTTCAATGTACCGGCAATGCATACTAGAGGGGTATGGTATTGATATACAGTACCACCCCAAACCATGATACCGGGTACAGGAATATTGGGGCGATACATAACGCAACAGTTTACCAACTTATCACCACGTTGACTCTAAACTCGAATCCGAACATCGTGATGCTGCAGGAAGAAGTGGACTCGTCTTTAAATAGAATGTCGTTCTCTTCCGTTGTCCTTATCCGTCGTTCATCGCGCCATTGGTAGAACAAACACCTGCGTTTTCCAATCAAGGTTAAAGGTAGCAATGGCCGCTTAGCGGACATTCCGCTCTGCTGCAAACGGCGTCGAATGGTACGAGAGGACACCGAATGATGCGTAACAGACTGAATCTGCTGTGCTATGGTTCGTGATGTGGCTGTACGATCCATTACTGCCATGCGCACAATTTGCCTGCCATCTCGGCAGTGGTGCAACGATGTGGGTGTGATTGGCTCCGTCCGTCTGTCGTTTCTTCCTGCATCCAGATATGACGGATACGTATCACAGTAGCTTGATTTCATCCAACATTTTGACTGATTTCTCTGAAGGATAATCCGAAATCCCTATAGGTTACTTCTTTTCCTCGGTTTAATTCAGAAATTTAGTCAAAAGACGCTCGATGTCTTTTTTGAGGCATAGTTAAACAGTTTACGAAAAAAATCCGCACGAAAATACAATTCCTGTATTTCAAATCGCCCTTATATGGCGCGGGTGGAGCTATGATCACTCGTGATGGGCATTTGCTCTATAATGCTGATGTGATTTGCATATTTCTTCGCCTCCAATGCATGATGTAAACTTCACTTGGTTTGTGTGCTTCTTTTAGGGTTTTACATTTTGTTTCGTCAGCAGTAAAACACCAGCACAAACACATATATATATATGTGTGTGGGTGTATAGCCGTACACTTAGATACGTGAAACAAGGCAGATGTGATGCAAAATGTAAAAACATAGTGTATAATTTTTGCTGATTAATGGAAGGTTCAAAAATGTAATGTGCATGATTTTGCTTTGTCTCTAAAGGGTCTAACACAGGGGTATTGGGTATTCAATCTTTTTTCTGCCGGGCCACACACATACGGCAATTATTTCACGCCGAGGTTGCTATATGATCAAAGACTTTTAAAATGGAAAAAACTGATAAAACTATTAAAACTCATTAACTTTGATTTTATTTTAAAACAGTATGAAATTATCTCTCTCTATTAAATTCCACTCACAAAAATAGGATTTATGCATTTTTTATTCAGTTGTGGTGTGATTACGATTCACTTTCATTATTGATCCCAAGCCCCTTGCTTGCATAAAACTGTCATAAAACGTCGAGCGATGCTCTTGTTTGCCAAACTTGCCTCTTTCAAACCAATGATATGACCTCTTTCAAACTCTGACAGTTGCTCGTAATGAGCTCGAATCCTGCGGATAGGGATTTTTTCAGTGGTTGAAAGGTATCCTAAATTGCAATGCAACATAAATTTTGACCATCATGTTGAGAATCGCTTCTTATAGACACCACTCTAGTTCCCGCTATTCATTCATTGGACAACAAATTTTAATCCTTTGCATGTCCAAATGTCTTTGCATATGAAATTTCATTAAAATCTGGCAAATCCTTTTTGGTGCGTCGTTTTTTTTTGTTGTTATTTTTTTGTTACAGAGTATATATACTCTAGTGTGCAAAACATGATCCCCAATGTAGACTTCAAGCAGATAGCCACTAAATTTCAGAAAAAGGGCTATCCAGATCACTACAATGAACACGCAATTCAGAATAAAGATGATGCGTATATGCAAATGTCAGGAACAAAACGTCATTGACGATGCACAACGGGCAGTTTTCAAGATCTGGTGCAAAGAAATTATTTTAAGACTCTAAAATCTTCATAATTACATATCAAATGATCAAAATTCTTTGTACTTAACCCGGGAGCTGACACTTGCTCGACACTAACTTTAATGGTCACGTGGGGTGACCGAGTTACACCAATCATTTTTTATAATTGTTTTTAATTAAGAGAAATTTAACATTAATTTAATTAAGAGAAAGTATACGTATCTACTTTTAAGTATCTGTACAACTTTGAAGAAAAGTTTTTGAAAAACTGTAATATTTACTATTAAAATATTTTTTACTGATTAAAAATAACTTAAAACTATGAAAAATACATTTAATATTTTACTTACAGCACAAAAAAATTTTAGGGAGAAAAACATAGTTTAAATTGTAATTAAATTCATTATTAGAGTAACGCACCTAACTCAAATGAAAAAACAAAAATATCACTTTTCTGTAAATTTGATGTTGATCATCATAGCATTGTTTAGGGCTGGAACTTTTTCCTGATGATAATCAAATTATTACAATTTCTATCAAGGTTCGAGTAAAAGAACATTGAAAATTCACTAAAAAATTATTACGAGACATGATATACACCTTAGTTACTAAAACATATCAATTTTATAATCATGGGAATAGTAGGGACTCTTGAAATCTATAAAATAAAGGGACTTGTAAAATTTAAACTAATTTGGTTCTCAACTTTTTCTGATATTTACGTTGCCACATGCCAATACGTTAAAAAAATGCATTTTGAGATAAATCAGAAATAAACTTCAAGCTGCAATTTTTAATATTAAACACAATTAGATATACTTAAAATGCCCCTGATTTATAAATAACACCCGCTTTATTCTCTAAGATATTGATTTTTTTTCCTTGTATCTCTTAAGATTTTTCTACGCTGCTTTACATTTGGTGTTGAATGACCTTCTACATCGTTAATTCTATTAACTTCAAGATGTTTGTATGATTTTAAAGTAAAGCAACCAGGAGTTATATTAAGTTTTTAAAAAATGTCAACACAACCCTTGTACCCATTATTAAATTGTATAACAGCATCCAATGCACCAGATTTTAAAGTTTTGAGGCACACGAAAACTTTTTTCGGTACCCTCTGCCATGTAATGCCATTAATTAAAACACTCTTTTGAGTTTTACGTTTTTCATGCAGGCATTTCGTAAGTAGCTCTTTGGTACATAATTCTAAATATATAGACTTAATAATGTTTAATACTCTTGATTGGATTAACCTTTCTATTTTTCTTTTGGCCACAAGATAGTGCTCATTGGTAGTAGCACCAACTATCGTTTTCGATGGGTCCATGCATGGGTTTCTTGACTCTTGATGAGCAATGAAACGGGGCCACAATAACATTTGGTTGAGGACCGTAAAGGTTTCCAACATTACGATGAACAGCAATCCTATAATAATTTTGTCAATAAAAGAGTTGGCGAGTTTACGTTTAACGGACAGATTTTTATTTTTCGACTTTAGTTTGCGCAATCTCGCACCTACTCTCTTTTGAACATGACCGATACATTCATATTTTGTGACGCTATCTTTCCCATAAGTATCTTCGACACTGATATAGCCTTTAGAATTTCCGTAAACGTAATGCATACTTAAGACCTCGTTTCACTATAGAATGTTGAAAGATTCTAGTGGCACCAACAGCCTCCATTTTTCATGCAGAAGCTTTGAAACTGCTATGACATACGTGATCTGCTACAAAAGTTTCCGATTCAATGCTTTTAGGCATTTTACAAATCTTTCTACAGGTGGGACAATGTGACGACAATATTTCAATGTCCACTACTTTACCAGTGTCAACTGACAAAGCTGCGACACACCCATTCATGGAAGTGTAACCCCTACGCTGCCACGTCCCAACAACTGAAACACCACATTCAACTATTTTATTTTTAAAATGATGTAGCACTAACAGTTTAGAAGCTGCTTTTTGCATGATAGTTCACTAACTTATGACATCACAGACATCAGTTTGTTCTCTTGATTAGCGTACGCAGTTTATTGAGCCTGGATAAAATTTAACGTACCACATAATTTAAACTCAGCAGAAAAACCTTTGCCAATTTGTCTCATACCATGAACAAACCTTGTATTTACTTCAGGACAGTTTAAAGTTTTCTTTGAACTAGAAAACCCGGTGTAAAAGTCACGATATTTACACTTTATAACAAAATTTGAGCACAAACCATATCTTGAATCCTCAGAAAGAAGTAAACCTTCTTGGAAACATCTTGGGCAACAAAGTTGTACAAAAAAAATGGTGCGTGGAATGCCACGCGATAGAAGTGAAACCTCTTTGGCGACGGTGGTCGTAAGTGCAGAAATACATCTAAATATATTAAACTCCAGGGGGAACTTTTTAAATTCAAATAAAATTCAAAATTCATAGGCAACAGTAAGCGAATCCCGAACTCTCAATCGCATAATTTTCATTACCATATAAAGCAAATGCTGTGGGGTCACTCCACGACGATCAACACGTCTTAATTCACTCGTGGCCATCATGAATGGTGTAACTCTAACTCCTTCCCTGAAGTTTCTAAAATGACCCAAGTAAATTGCTGGGAAAGAGGAATTGGTACGTTCGCTTCTCCAGGAGCAATACGAAGATATTTCTCTTCATTCCATAACAACTCCTGTTGGTGGGCTGTAAGGCTCTCTTCAATAGTTATATTTTCACTGATTTTATCTTGAAGAACTTGAGACGCACTCTGTTTGAAATTGAAGAAACTATCATCGATTGTAACATCATACATTCTGTACAGTGGAGTAGCTACTAAATATTGCAACCATGTTTTGATGTTTCTTTTAGTAACCAGATCCATCGGATTACTAGTTCTGTGAATTTTCCTCCGTTTGATATGAACATTGACATAGTAATCATCATCAACATTCCATGGCAGTCGATTGACCATTGTATTGGCGGATACTGGAACATCGATTATTTGCTCTAATATTCCAAATTGACCGTGTACATGTATCAATCACCTAATTTGCATGAAAGGTATTTGTGGAGAAATGAGTATTTCTGATATCATATCCAAAGTAGGAAGATGTGCTGGAATTTCTGGGTATACAAAACCCTTATATTTTGATAAATTTGGTATACTTTTCCTATTTAAACTTTGTCGGCAATTGTAGCACGCTTTAACGTCTTCTAAATTAATTCCCGGTAAAATATTTTGTAAAATATTTTTATGCTCAGCAACAGGCCGTTCTCAAATAATCTCTAAACCATAATCTATCACAAATCGAACACCCGTGACCGAAAGGATTATCAACGAATCGCTTTTGGAAATCTTTGTGAGCATTTTTATGGGAATCATAATCATTGTAAAGTAAGATAGAATTTATTATGGATTCACATGCATCAGTTCCAACACGCACTAGACTTGTTGAGGGCTCTGTACTTGTTGACTGCACAGGGTGGTTAACAAAGTCCGTATTAATCGCTGCTGGCATTAGATGAGTCTCAATAGCATTCCCATCATCAGTCATTAAACTCGGCATTAAGAGAATATTTTGCAATGTTTTTTTACGTGCTCGATATTCTCTCATGTACTCTGATCGAGATTTGGCAGTAGCGCTTGATGAATTTGCAATATTTTTCTGTTTTTTTATCACTTTTTTGACTGGACTTTCTGCTAGTTTTTCTTTCCTTTTTCTTTCACGAAACTCTTTTCCTCTTTGTGCATTTGATTTAGGCATTCCGATTAGAATCAATAATAATTCAACGCAAATGAAAATTAAAAAAACAAATTGGGTGCCGAAAACATCACCATGTGGCCAACAATCTAAGGAAATATTTTAAAAAGGCACGCTTTTGCTGCAAGAGCTATTTTGTCTACACCGTAACGCAAACATTGCAACACATATAACCATTGACAATTGTTCCCTGGTCTGGTGAGAAAAGGGGGGGGGAATCGACCAAAGGCATCAATCATCCAACTTTTTCAAGGATATGACGCAAGTCACAGGGTGTCCCCCGCTCTCTTTTCCTCCCTCTCGCTGTCTCCTCACCATTGCGACGATTTGGGGGGGATGGCGGGGGAAATCACTACTTCCGTTTGCCTTCTCCCTGTTACGCAAAACTGGGCAAATTTTCCATTCACTCTGTGAGCAAAGAAGTTTCACTTCAAAAATATTTAAGAGGACTTCAATATGCATAATTCTGTTTCTAGTAAGTTGTTTATGTTAATACTCTGCCATTTCTTTATCAAAAAACAGCAAGCATTTTGATCTCTGGAGAACTGGCGTTGGTGGATGTTGAACTGCAAATTTTGAAATGTTTATTGGTATATCCCTTACCATGAAACTGACGTTTTCTCTTTGCACTAACTTTACATTCAGCATTACTTAATTTTAATGAGAAAGTTATTGTTTTCAGCAATAAAAAGGATTAAACAAAAACTTATAAAGAACTAGGAGAAATGTAAACAAACAATAACGCACTCTCTTTTCTTGCCAGTTACTGGATAAAAATATAAGTAAAAACGTATTGCCAATTATATTTTTGAAGATTCTGAAAACTCAGATTGATATTTTACAAGGTATAAATTTCCTATTATTGCATATTTAAATGATACTTTGAAAAATAAAAATGTAAACAAACATTTTTTTTTCAACTTCTGGAATGCAGACTAGTACTTCCAGCTTCAAAAAGTAGCTATCAAGTAAAATTTGAGTTTATTGGTAGATCTTTAGCACGAAATTGACGTTTTCTCTTTGCACTAATTCTAGGTTTAGCATTACTCCTTTTGAATGAAAAAGAATTGAATTTTTCAGCAATAAAAAAGGATTCAACAGAAACTTCTAAAGAGCTGCACAATCGTAAGCAAATGTAAACGAACAACAAAACACTCTCTTTTTCTGTCGAATTCGAAATAAAAAAATTTGTAAAAACCTGTTGCCAATTATATTTTTAAAAATTCTGAAAACTCAAATTCATATTTTAAAGTGTATAAATTTTCTATTTTTGCATATTTAAACGATACTTTGAACAATAAAATGTAAGCAAACATTTTTTTCAACTTCCGGAATATATGCAGACTTGTAGAAAGTAGCTACCGAGTAAAATTCATTTCTCCATAACTTAAGTTCTAAAAAAGATAGAAACAAAATTTAAGCACCATTTGAAAGAAAAAAAGTTCAATTTTAAGAGTAATATCAAAATTCAAAAATGAAAATTTTTGACCAAGATGACTTTTTGAAGGTGTACGTGGATACCTTAAGTACGGATACCTTAAATCCAATAAAACTGAGCTAAAATGTTTCAAATGTGAGTGACTTAATAAAGAACACAAATCACAAACACTTTCGCTAATATTACAGGAATGTTATTTGTGCAGGAAAAATTGTCATTTGTTGTTCAAGTTCTTGTAGTTTTATTGTCCTTTCATGATCGCCGAACAGCATGTTGAGCTTTTTCTTGATTGTGTCTTTTTGACAAACCGAAGTGTGTCTTGTGCTACACTTATGGCTTCATATTTTTCTAGATCAAGTTATTTAGGTAGCATTTGAAAATTTTCTTCTCAACTCGAACGTTTCATGTTCATCGTTTTTCTTATATTTACTTTCGCTATATAATGATTCATATGCATTATTTCAACAGGTTCTTTTCATGCTTGGTCATTTTCACCTTCCTTCAATACCATTTCTTTTTCTTTTTTTATGTATGTATTCTGCTCATTTACATTTATGAGCCATAATAAGTCGGATAACACAGCAATCAAACCACTAAGTTGTTCTCAAGGAGAAAATGCAGCATGTCCATAGAAAGTATCTTGGAGCAAAAGTGGTCGCGAGAGGAACGCAGTCAAGACAAGTACCTTAAAACTATGAAAAACATTTGTCACGCCCAAAAATGGAAACATGTTACAAATACATTTTAGTTCCCATGAAGACTATCATACAGGAGGATGCTGTCAATGTCATTGGTAACAAATAAACAGTTTTCTCAGAATTAACGATTTTAAGAGTCTAGGGTGACACCCCACCCCAGGCGCCTGTTCCCGGTTTAAAATAAGTTTAGGGTTTTAAATTAAATTAAGGTCTCAACAAATCTATATCTATTTGAATTTGATCAAGAATAATTCACCACTAAGGGGAATTTATTCTTCATGGGCTCAGTTTTTGAACAAGGATCTAAGGATATTAACAGCAACGGCAATTTGACGTAGGAGAATATTTACAAACAATAGGGTGACAAGATAAAGATTAAATGTTAACAGATTAAACAAATAAAATCAATCAAAAGTACGCATTTACAAGCATTAACACGTGGTACATATGCAATAAAGGAGAATATGTATGATTAGGAGGGATATGTGTGTGGGTGTGAGTGAAATGAGTAGGGGAGGGGCAACATAGAGTGTGCGGGATTGTTTGGGTAGGTAGGGTTTGGTAGTGTTTGAGCAGTAGAACTGGTTCTTGCATGATTCCGAGTCACTAGTATTATATTCGCTGAACTCATGTTGACGAGCCCTCTTACGGAGAGAAATAAGAAAGCGAAACAAGCGTTGCAACAATACCAACAATCAACGCTGAAAAAATTCATAACTTCAGAAAATGCAGGAGACAGCAGCTAAATTTAGTATTAAATTAAAGGTCCATATATACTGTACGTGACTCAAGCGTTACAATGATCAATCCGCATCAATACTAAAAGTTCTAGTCCATTAAATACAAAAAAACGACATAAATTTGTGGGAATTACGTACTCAGCCAAATGTTACGTTTTTACGATTTTGAATCAAATTTGAACTTAATTTGAAAGTCAGATAAATAAATTATTTACCTGTGACGTGTATGTTCAAAGAAAAAAGCCAAAAGCTGCAAAATCTTGTTCAGACCAAACGATAGAACTTCCGACAAGAAAATGAGGCTCGAAGGTATTTCTCGTAGTCGCAACAAACCCCATCCAAACCTTCGACTGTTGGAGATTTACAATCGCATACGAACAAAAACTGATTATAACATGGCTAGGGAGCCTATATGAACCATAAATTGTGGGTTTTTTTTTATCGCGCAATTTCATTTTTTGGGATTCCATGCGCCAGATCGTGAAAACTGTCCACTGTACGACGTGAGTGTATGTAAAACGCTTGCAGTCAGAGCGCGCAGCTCAAGACGACAATAACAGGAAGAACGGGTTCGCAATTAAAGACATTCACTGCAAGCAAAGGAGAGTCGCGAAATATGGCTGGAAAAAATCACAAGGAAGATTTCACATGTGGATGAATGAGCGGAAAGTTCGAAGAGGGACGTAGTTTGATCAAAATAACTGAAGAGTTCGGAATCAACGTGTTGTTTCAAGGGCTTGGAAAATTTTCCGAAAAAAGGTGCTGCTGTTAGGAAGATTGGTAGTGGTCGCTACATTAAAACAACTGTAAATATATCGTCCTGCAGGTGAAAAGAGCTCAATATCAGTCAACAAGCGCCATTGTTCAGCTGCTGCTTACAGCGACAGAGCGACAAATGTCACATTTTATTGTAGCGTGATGCTTTTACAAAGTTAGCTATTTCGCCAGCCGTCTTGAACGCTATATCTTTTTCAAAGTTGGCCATCAGTAGCACCGTTTAGAGTGGTGTATGAAGATAAAAAAGTGGACATGTCATCAATTTTGCCATGTCCTTTTTACGGATGAGTGTTGTTTCAGAGCTACAAGAGATTGGAAAGAGGTGGAGACATGGTTTCATCGAAGTAACATCACAGAAAGAGACCATATCGGTGAATTCTGAAATTGTCATCCAGAGAGACTTTATGCAGAACAGGCAGACTCAGATCCCCGTTTTCGACAGAGGTTTTGTTACCGAATATCGCTATTGTAAGGATGTAAAATTTTCCCATGTACGTCTATTACAAGGTGCTATTGGACCAAACTTCGTTTTTGTGGATGAAAATGCACGGCAACGTTGGACTGCTGATGCTCAGTAGTTACTGGAAAAGAAATATATTACTCGAATGATAATGCCAGGAATTTTCCCTGATTTAAATCCCATAGAACATAAGTGAGGTGCTTTGAAGTGACACCTTGCGGCAAGATTACACATCATTTAGTTAACACTCAACAAATGAAACATATGCTGATTGAGGAATGAGCACTCTAACATCAAGAATTGTGTAACAATCCGGTGTTGAGTATGGAGAGACGGTGCGAAGCACAATCGTTGGAGTAAGGCAAGAGAATATCTCGTAATAAGGAACATCTGTTTGTTGCTCTTCCTCCTGGACAGACAATTATGTGTGACGATATTATAAGTTCAATATAGATTTTTTTCTTTTATTCCACACCATATACATCGTATTAATTTTTGCCCCACAATGCTTTCAGAATCGCTTGAGTACAAAATGCCGTCTTTCATTTCTGAATTTCATGTCTCTCAAAGGATTTCTCGTGGAGTTATAGCAAAAAAAAAAAAAAAAAACACTTGTTGCTTACGTTTTGCACACAACGGCGTTTTTTTTTTGTGTATCAGTAATTAGTTGAATTCTGATTATAAAAAAAAAATATTATTTTGTGAATTTACATGGTTAAAACCGGATAATAGGTTACTGAAACGGAAATTCGAGCCTGCCTTTATGCAAATATTACTTGCATTTGTGCAAAATTCTAGGAAAAGTAATTAAGAAAAGTCAGTAGGGTAAAAATCATGAAATGCTCGATTTTGAGTTTTTGATATTTCTGAAATCTGTATTTCATTACCTTTCTAGGGATATAACATATAGGCTATATTTTCAATTAGAAGTATGTCAAAATAACTTTTAAAAAATCATCAACTGGCGGACCACGCCCACTTTTGACAGATATTTGCCTTTTAAATATCCTGAAACAATTGCAAAACCTTCTTTTTATTTATTCATACGCAATTAACTCTAGATAACAGTATAACTGTACAATTAACTGTCAAGACCTTAGCGGGATTTATAGTTAGCTGTGGCTGTTGTGAGTTTTATTCATTTTTAATTATAATTATCATTAATCAAATGGATAACTTTTTTTTTCAAGGTAAGAATTTTTTATTAAAATTACTTTTTCTACAAATTATGTTTTTTAAAGTTGTGTTTATACAATGAAATTCTTCTAAATTTACTCTATGGGAATACACTGGAAGCTTACATCATATATTCCTTTTGTATACTTGTGCATACTGAAATGATATTTTGGAAACATTGCAAAAACATTTAGCTAAAGTGACACGTCGTGACAAATTTGAATAAATTCAGTGATGATAAGTAAAAGTTATTTTTTTTTTGAAAAAAGCTAAATATATTTGAAAAATTTCACTGCAGCATAAATATAAATGCTTCTTTATTTTACAGACAAGTTTTTATACTTAAATATTCCAAAGTTTCTCAATAAATGGTACCTGCACATTATTCAGATGTGCAATACCATTTGTCGTTGCAAGAAGCTGGTTACATACATACAAATACATAAATATCATGTTTAAAAACATAAAAACAGTTTTATTTTGGCTGCTTTAGAAATCATTTGTCCAGTTAAAAGAAACTTTTGAAATTTAAAAGTTTCAGAAACTTATGTTTGCATGTGAACACTGATGAAAAGTTTCGAAATGACGTAAAATCATGTTTTCTCAAATACACACCAAAACCATGTAGATAAATTTTTTCACATTATATTTATGATAATTTATGGTCAACTTGGATATTTAGATATTTGTAATGCATAACAGCTACAAATTCTTCAAAACTTTATACAGAGTTTGAGAAAATAGATGTAATCTTTTCAAAATATCTCGTTAAACAAAAACTGAAAAATGCTATGTATGTATTTTCTGAGTATTTAAAAACTTTTTTGCTTCCTATTTTACTTAAAATACATTAACATGGTGCTAATGCTTAATAAAATGGGGCAAATACATGTTGTAATTCAAAATCTTTGTGATGAAGGGACATTTCATGTTGAAAATGCATTTTTCTCAAAATGTGTGTTTATCAAAATTTATGTTCTTTTTTCTCAGAAAATAATGAAAGGATGCTCATAAAATTTCAATGAAACGTAACTGATATGTAACTATGTATACTGAAGTAAGCCTTTATAAATTTTCCCAAAATATTTTAACATACAGCATTTATAGAAAAAAATGAAAATTTTCAAGAAATTCATAGTGATATTTTTACATTGGCATCGATTTTGAAAAATATGAACAATATATTTGAAATATCTCACTTCAGTATAAATATTAAGGTCTAATTAATATTCAGACAAAATCTGAAGTTTTAATATTTAATAGTTTCTGAGAAAAAGGTATATAAAAATGCTCAATTTAACATTAGCGGTATAGGTGGTACCGACTAGTCTTAACCCTTAGTCGGTTGCTGACACAGTAACTCTATAATCTGAGTCTAATCTTTCTTTTCAGTGACTCTTCGTACAACTATTCTGGAGAGTGGTGTGGCTTTTGTTCTGTCGTCTTATCCGGCAGGGAAGTTTGAGCCTCTCAATCCGGCCTGGACTACTTGTGAGCCCTCGGCGGAAACCTTAGTTGGAAGTCTAACTCAAGACTCTACTTTCAGGTTCACAGTGCCTAAGATTAGAAATGAGTCATTACTCTTTTCGTAAGTAAAGTCATCTGCTTTTATTTGAGAGAAAATCACATTTTAATAATAGAACTTAAAGTAGAGTTTAAATACGGGGAGGGGGTATCAAAGATTTAAGTATCAAATATCTTAAAGACAATCGAAAAGAAATTCATTTTTATTTCTTATTCTTAAGTCTCCTCTACGCAGTCACCATCTGGAGTTTCATAGTTTTCGAAGTGTCTATTAATCTTTCAAAGGCCGTCACCGTAGAGCTCAACAGATAGTGTTGAAAACCATTGTTCCAGCTCTGCTATGAATCATTTCTTTCGTTTAAACTTCAACTCCCCAAAGGTTGTTTCAGATCCGTGAATAAGTCACTTTTGGCAAGATTTAAGGAATAGGGTAGATATTACTTTATAGAGATAGAGATATGATATTTTCTATAAATGTGTGACTTTTTATTTCACAATCGCATGTCCAAATAAGGCAGGTTCGTTGTCAAAAAATGTCCTTTCACGCAATAGGAGCTCTTGGCAGCAGAACAGATCCACAGTGATGCGAGTTTGGATGCAATGAACCGACGATTACCGAACAACTCTAAAAACTGGCAGTGGACGACATAAGGTAACGTCAGCACCCGACGATCAACACCTGCACCGCATGGCGGTGAATGACCGTACAGCTTCTCCCAGGAAGTTGGCAGCACGTTGGTCTACTGCTACAGATGTACTAATGTTGGCTTCGTCAATTCGTCAACGTCTCTTTCACCGTGGATTGCGTGCAAGGGTGCCTTTTTCAGGATCCCCCTCACTGCATACCATCGATGGCTGCGTCTGCAATGGACTCATAAGCACAGAGCCTGGCCACCTGATTGGCAACAAGTTGTCTTTTCATATGACTGAAGCTTCAATTTGGGGACCATGATAGCCGCATTCATGTTACACGTTACACCGATGAATGCAACCTACCAGAAAGCGTTATCAAACGACATAGTGGACTAACACCCGGAATTATGGTTTGGGGTGCCATTTCATATCTTAGACGATCCAATTTGCTACGAATTAATGTTAATCTCAATAGCAACAGGTACGTCCGTGAAGTGCTACAGCCCGAAGTCATTTCCTTCCTTCAAGGCATCTCTGAGCTATCTTTCAGCAGGATAATCCACGCACACATGTTGCAAAGACTGTTCGACATGCAATACATGCAACTTCTTTCTTGACCTATTTATTCGCTAGATATGTCACCTATTGAGCACGTGTGAGATTTGGTTGGTCGGCTTCTCGCTCGTGATACGCGTCCACCAGCTTCAAAAGACAAACTTTTGCTGCGCATACAAGCAATATGGAATTCTCTTCCACAATCAGACATTCGAAATCTGTTTGACTCCATGCCACGTCGTATAGCAGCATTTATTACAGCGCATGGTGGCTACACCAAATACTGATTTCGGACACTTAATATTGTTTTTTTGCTTTGAAAATTTCATCAATTATTTGTACTAAAGAAGTCGTTCGTGCATTAAATTTAATTTAATTCTGATGATTCTTTCATAGTGTTGCGTTTTTTACAAGCAGCAGTTTATATAATATACGTATATACTAATAAAAAAGACATATTTTGATTTAGCTATTTCTAGTAATAATAATTTGCTACGCATTTTTCTTCCAACAACAGTATTATTTAAGTAGTACACTTTTTTCTTTAAATAGAACAAGAAAGTTGATTTTATAGATTGAACTATGTGAGAAGTATTGATAAAGTAAAACTAATAATGACCATTGATTCAGTAAGAAGGAAAGAAAAAGTAAGCTTATATAATATATACAGAAATATAAATAATGCAATATGATATATGCATATTTATTTTGCAAATATATTCTACAGTATAAATATATGTTAAAAATAATGTTACATTACGCAAAACTGTTGCCTGATTAAGCTGGATTTCTATAACCATATTGCAAAATTCATTACTTCTGAAGCTAGTTGGAATTTTTTTAGAAATATGAAATATATTTTTATTGCAATCTTCTTTTACATATTTTAATATAAATTGTTTTTTGAAATTAAATAATTCATTCAAAAATTAGAAACTTTAGTATAAAAGCCACTTTATAGCCGATACTCAAGTGTTCTATTTTCCTCCAGAAATTAGAGACCATTATCAAAGCAAAATGACATATTGAAACCTCATTGCTTCCCCTACATCTTTTTTTGACTTCACGTCTGGTCCTGAAGCTCAAAAAGAACGTGAATGGAGCAAGATAAACAAGGGAAATAAACGAGATGAAACGCAAAGGAATGTTCTTGTAGATAAATGGGATGGCTTTAAAAATTGAATCAGTTGACTAATTCACGCTTATTCCAAGCGACTTAAGAGAAAAAGATTAAAATCAGCTCTAGTCGGATTGGAATGCCTTTGTCAAGTAGAAAGTGTCGAGAAATGTGTTCAACTGCTGCGGAGAATAATGTTGGTATTCAGCCACTCACATTTATTTTTAGATCATTTATTTATCATTGACCCATTGGTTCTTTCGATTTTCTTATTTATGTGAATTGTAACACCCCCTTCCCCTGTCTACTTTGTGACCCGGCTAACAGTGTAGGAGGAAGTGAATAACGATTTCATATGATAATTTATAATTATTTATTCCGCACTTTAATTAACTCCAAAACAATTCAATGAATCAGAATAAATAAGATGTTTCCGATTAGCTAGCAGAGGTAAGGAGACGAGAGTAGCGTTTTTGGAGAATACTTCTAATAATTGATCCGCTTTTTATTAATCAATCTTCTACCTTAACATTTCTTCAAACGGTAAATATGTAACGAATTGCCACTTAAATCTCTTAAATATAAAAACGTACTATAAATGTGACTAATACCTGAACTGTAGGTAGTCTTCTTATCTTTTAATGTGTAATTAATCAGTCACTTTATAATTCCAACTTCTATCTTTCTTCTCTCACACTGACTTATTCACACTCTTCCGTATGTCTCTCCTACTTATATCGCACTTTATCTAGATTTAACTAACCTCTCTAGCAAGCGAACCTGAACTATTTATAATAAACTTAATGTGCATATCACGGTTTCTTCTTTAAAAATAGTTGTTGTGTTTCATAGACCAAAGATTTCCCCAGAGATTAATAGAAGGACGCGTATAGATCCGTCACAAAATGACCTATTTCTCATTCATTCTTACATTTAACTTCTTCAAGAAAATATTGAAAATATTTCGAAATTCAAGTGCATAAACCAATACTCGTATATTGAAATGAATTAAATTATTTATTATTTTTAAACATATTTAATCAATAAATAAATATTGGTAATGCTTATATGTATATAATTTATTTAAAAATATTTAATAAATGAATTACGATCATTATCTTAAAGTTACACACACACACGCATGGATTTGTTTACAGTCGAACTTCGATATCTTCCAATGTGAATTGTTCTTCTTTGTTCAGTGTATTTTAGTTATTAATGTAACTTTTCCGAAATTTCAAACAAAAGGATGTAATTTTTAACTTTCAGAAAGTTTTCAGCTTTCTTTGATGATAACATTATAATTTATTTTGGTGAGATATATATACTACACACTTACTCGCCAATCGGTTTTTTCCCCTCCTACGAGAGCGGGGGATACTAAAGTCTAGGTACTGAGTTGAATTTATACATCTGTGTAATTTTTGTTAATGATTATTTCTTATATACTTTTTGGTTTGTAATAATACATGTTGATTGCGTGATGGAACAGCTACCCATCTTTTAAGGCCTAATGTTATTAAAGCTACTATTTCCATTGTACTGGCCACTTTTAAAAATATTTACTTTCCATAAAACGTTCGATTTCATTTTATATTCCTGATTAATCTTAGCTGTGCTAAGGGCACCAAGAAAGCCTTATTACACTTAATAAACCTTTAAGCTGTATCTGAGAAATTTTCTGTTTCCCACATATAGTTTATTATCTTTATGATGATTTTTAAAGAGTCAACACAATGCAAAATATTTATACATATTTTGGTACTTATCAGTTGTAAGGACCTTGGGTTTATGGTTGCTTTTCCATATTGTTGCAAACCTGAGTGTTGGCCACAATCTACGTTATCTCTATCTCCAAAGCATACCAGATGAGAAATCTGAAGACGAATCAGATTTAACGTGGAAAATCTTTCAGTGTTTCATGCATAAGTAATTGGTAAAATTGTGACTAAGAGATGTGACCCATCAATTTCGGCTTATACATCTTGGTCATAGCATCTGACAAACATTTACAAGTGATCTAACAACAATTAAAGCATGTTTACGCTGTATAAGGACACATCTTAATGTAACCTAAATTGAAATTACCTTCACGTATCATCTATTTTTGAGGGTCTTCAAGATTTTGTTATTATGCAATTAGCATGTGTTTCCAATCATTTTTGTAGCTAAAAAGTCCACCTTTTATAAAACAAATCTTCACATATAATATTATATTATAGGATTATCTATATATAATTATGTAATAATTCTTTGAACACATAGTTCTTATAAATTTACAATTAATCCCATCCAGCTCTCGGAATGCTAAGATTATCAATCATTTTTGTAGATTTAAACATGCACTAAGGGAAAAGACATTTCTGTTGTTATTGGAGAGCTAACTTGCGAAAGAATTGTTTTAAATAATAAAGAATATATGTACGTTTCATTTACACTCATGTCCATAAATTAAGGATAATTCAGAATCACACAGAAATTGAACTCTAAAATAAAAATTTCACATGTAGAATTATCACACACATCTTGAAAAAGAATATGCAATTTACAGGAAACCACCAGATGGCGCGGATAGTATGTCACAATGACGAGAGTGTAAGAGAGGGGTATATAAGGAATGGGGGCAAAGAAATAAAATTGTTCACAAGCGCTTTAAAAGACTTTCAGTGCAATAACCGCATAGTAATGGCACAAAGGAAGCATTTGGAGGATTTTTTACGTGGTAGAATTATCGGACGACTGGAATGTGGACGTACCTAGCTGGAAGTATCCGAGGAACTTGGAATTGCCCAGAGTGTCATCTCCAGGCTTTGGCAACTATTCCATGATGATGGTAATGTGAGTAGATGTTACAGCACAGGTCACCCCCGAGTTACAACGCCGAATGAGGACCAGTATTTGGCAGTTACTGCCAAAAGAAACCGACAGAGCACAGCATCAGACCTATCTCGTCAGCTCTCTTCAGCTACCGGTACGACAGTTTCAAGGCAGACCATGTACAGACGCTTAGGGCACATTGGTCTGTATGTCCGTAGGCCTGTCAGATGTGTTCCCCTTACCGCAACTAAATGTCGCCTGCGATTAACCTGGAGTAGAGAGCATGCATTGTGGACACCGCAACAGAGGTCTTGTGTGATGTTTTCCGACGAGTTCAGGTTTAGTTTGCAGTCTGATTCTTGCCGGACTTTCATATGGAGAGCGCCAGGTACCCGTTACCACCAAGAGAACACCATTAAACGACACCGTTAGGGTGGTGCAGGATGGCTCGTTTGGGGAGGAATTATTCTTGGTTCCAGAACTGACTTGCATGTTCAGAGTATAACGATGACAGGCCAAATCTATCGGGATGTCATTCTGGAACAACATGTACGTTTGTTTCGGGGCGCCATGGGTGCTGAATTTCTGTTTATAGATCACAACGCCCGTCCTCACCGTGCAAACATTGTAGACGAATGCCTTCAATCGGAGGATATCACCCGTTTGGGTTGGCCAGCATACTCACCGGACATGAATCCAATAGAGCATGTGTGGGATATGCTTGGCCGACGAATTGCAGCCCGTCAACCCCCTCCCACCTGTCTACCGGAACTTTGGAGGGCATTGCTTGATGAGTGGTGTAATATTCCCCAAGATCAGATTGATAATTTGATACTCAGCATGCGTAGGCGTTGTAAGGCCTGTATTGCATCGTCCGGGAGACATACTCCGTATTAACCATCATACTAACCATGTTATACTGTTTTTTGTAAATAGGTTCTAATTTGAAATTTGCTCCAGGGAGTAAAAATCGCAATTTTTATTAATTATGTCAAACATATAGCATCTTTTTTGCTCTTTACCTTTTGTTTAATAAATAGACTTTACAAATAAGTCAAATTTGTTTTGCTTCTGTCTCTTTCTTTGCCTGAACTTCATTATCCTTAATTTATGGACATGAGTGTATAAGACGATGCAGTGTTTCTTACTGTGTTTTGCTTCCTTTTGTTTTGAGGTGTATTTTTTAGGTTTATTTCCCACTCAATGTTTGTTGTACTATATTGATGAATTTAAAAATATTTTAAATGTTTTTAAAGTTCAGGTTTTGCAAGAATTGCAAGATATTTATTGTAAAACCTACAAAAAAAGCACTTTTTTAAAAAAAAGTTTTGCAATTCTGATTCTACTTGATGAATTGTTATCAATACTAATAGCTGAAACGGAACTAAATGCTATGAGATGATAGTTGATTAATTAACTTTCATTAATGTAGCTAATGAAGTCCGAAAAAATTTAAAGATTATAAAATTTGATTTTTTTTGAGAACCAGGCAGAAATTTATCAAAATAACCCACGTTTCAAATTCAGGTCGAACCCATCTTAATTTCAAGAGTGTCCCTCTTTTTGATAACAACGGACCTGTGTTGACTCATCACGAGGAGTGATTATGAAATCAAAGTGATGTGGTTGGAAATTTTTGGCATATCAATCCTATTCACCCAATAATACCCCAGACGACTATTTCTCATGGTTCCTAAACTCATTAAAAAATGTGAAAAATAGAAAGTTTTACAAAACAAATAATATAATTCAAAAGGTGGGGCAATAGATTTTGCTGTAATCTGTGGAATTCTAAAATAATGATTATTAAAAGATCAAATTTATAACTCTGGATGGTGACTGCGTATAGAAGGATTAAATTTAACAGCGTATTTAATTATTTTCCTTCATTATTAAAATTTTACCATATGCCCTCGTATTTATATCTATATATATATAAAGGAGAAAAGCGACTGACTGACAGACTAATCACGAAATCTCTAGAACTATTCAACCTACAGACTTGAAATTTGGTAGACATGTTCCTTTGATAGAGTAGACATCAGCTAAGAAAGGATTTTCGGAAATTCGAAAGGCAAGGGGCGTTACGGGGGGTTAAGTGCTTTAATAATAATTGTTTCCATGTTTAAACTACTTGATGTACAATCTTGAAATTGAGTAAGCGGATTCCTTTCAGAGAGTAGAGATCCGCTACAAAATGAGTTTTCTGAAAATCGACCCCCAGTGGCGTTGCAGGGGCTTAGGGGGCGTTATAGATAATTATTTCTATTTTTAAACTATTTGACGCACTGTCTTTAAATTTGATATATATAGATTCCTTTCGTAGAATAATGATCAGTTACAAAACGGGTTTTCTGAAAACAGACTTCTAAGTGGCATTGTGGGGGATTAAGGGGCGTAATAGATAAATATATCCGTTTTTAAACTACTTCACCTACCTGCTTGAAAATTGGTAAGTTTCTTTCCTGGAGTAAATATCCGCTACAAAATGGGTTTTGGGAAAATTGACCCCCAAGGGGTGTTGCGGGGGCGGGGGTTTAAGGGGCGTTATAAATTCCTATTTTTAAGTTATTAGACGTACAGTCTTGAAACTTAGTAAGCAGATTCCCCTCATAGGGTAGAGATACGCTAAAAATGGGTTTCGTGAAAATTGCTCCCAAGTGGCGTTGAGGGGACTTAAGGGGCGTTATAGATAATTATTTCCATTTTTAAACTATTAGACGCACAGTCTTTATATTTGATAAAGAGATTTCTTTCATAGAGTAGATATCAACTATAAGAAGGTTTTGTGAAAACAGACCTCTAAGTGGCGTTGCAGGGGAATAAGTGGCGTAAGAGATAAATATTTTCGTTTTTAAACTATTTGACCTACCTGCTTGAAAATTGGTAGGAATGTTTCTTTCATGGAGTAAATATCCGCTACAAAACGGGTTTGGAGAAAATTGACCCCCCAAGGGGTGTTGCGGGGGGTTAAGGGCCGATATAAATAATTATTTCTTTTTTTAAACTATTAGACTCACAGTCTCTAAATTTGGTTAGCAGATTCCTCTCATAGAATAGAAATACACTGCAAAATGTGTTTTGTGAAAATCGACCCCTAGGTGGTGTTGCGGGGGTTCAAGAGGCGTTATTGATAATTTTTTTGCATTTTTAATTAATTGGACGCACAGTCTTCAAATTTTGCTAAGCAGATTCCTTTCATAGAGTGCAATTCCCCTACAAAATGGGTTTTGTGAAAACAGACCCAGAAGTGGCGTTGAGGGGGCACAAGTGGCGTTATAGACAATTATCCCCATTTTTAAACTGTTAGACGTACAGTCTTGAAATTTGATATGCATATTCCTTTCGTAAAGTAGAGAACCGCTACAAAATCGGTTTCGCGAATATCAACTACCAAGTTTAATTTCGGGAGATTAAGAGGCGTAATCGATAAATATTTCCATTTTTAAACTACTTGATCATCCTGCTTGAAAATTGGTAGGCATGTTCCTTTCATGAAATAGAGTTCCTCTAACAAAGAGTAAAATGAAAATTGACCCCAAAGATGTTTGCGAGGGGTCAAGAGGAGTAACAGAAAAAAATTTCTGTTTTTAATTGTTAGACCCATATACTTGAAATTTGTTAAGCATGTTTCTTTTGTTGAATAGGGATCCACTAAGAATAAATTTTAAGCAAATCAAGTTCTGGGGGGTTGCAGGGGGTTACTGGGACGTATTGACAAAAAAAATTACTTTTTTCGAGCTACAAGGACTATAATAATGAAATTTGTTTTGCATTTTTCTTTTGTTGAATTGAAATCCGCTAAGAGCGGTAATTTTGGAAAACGGCTCTCAACGGGATTACAGGGATATTTATAGTAAAACTTTTGCTTTTTTCTGTTAGATTTAGACTTGAAATTTGGCTTGCATGTTCAATTTACGGAGTAGAGATCCACCGAAAATTGGTTTTGCGGGAATCCACTTGGTTTTTGAGTTACGAAAGAGCAAACATCATTCTATGCTTCAATTTTAGAGATTTTTAGAAAATACAAATTAGGACGAGTTCTGCCCTTTTTTTTATCAACAGGTGACAGTTACAGGTATAAGTATATTTTTGAATTCAATCGAATTCTTAATGCTAGGACTTAGATATCAATAATTTATACATATATATAAGCAGTAAAAATTTATAAAGCATCATGAAATACCCAGCGAAGCGGGTGGGTAACAGCTAGTATATATATATAGAAGATACGTTAATTTACATGATTGATTGATATCAAGGCTTAGTTCTGTTCGATTCATTAATATTGATACAAATTTTGTCTTACTACAATGAGATTTGCAAAATTTATTCAGAGTGTTTCTACTTTTTTCCCTTGATGGACTCACAATAACTGCGGATAAAAAATGCACGTATTCAAATTTAAATATATAATTGTCTCAGTTTTAAGTATATTCTCCATTCTTTTTTAAGAGCTTAGTGTTCAAGATACAAATAAGTAAGTTCGAACGTTTTTGTCCAGATAACTTAGATAGTAATACAAAATTTGATTAAATTAAAAAATAGCTTAGGTTTTAAACAGTTTAAAATTATATGAACATTTTTTTGCGTATAGTATTCTCGGTACATATTTTTAATTTTAGTTGGTGATAAAAAAAGAGGGGGGGGGGAGTAGTGTTATTGAATGAATTCTAATTCTCTTCAAACAGGGTTTTTTTCCCAAAAAATATCAGTTATATCATTTTTTTTTAAAAGTTACTCTGCTTGATATTTGTAATTAAAATTTTTAAAAAGAATTCTTGAGTGAAAATATTCGACTATATTCTGTATCTTCAGCATACTTAAAGAATGAAAAAAATTAAATAAAGATATCTGAAAAGCACACAAATATATATTCCAATTGACTCCTAAGAATCACTATGTTTTGACTGTATTTTAATTAAAACAAAAAACCTCTCAGGACATTTACGTAATATTGCTGTTCTTGAAGAAATTACACCCGAAGCATTAGTTGAAAAGGGGATTGCCATTGGAAGAAAAGAATCATTTAAGACATTCTTGACGTAAAATGTCAAAATACCTTTTAAAACAATAAAGTCTCGTTTCTTGAGTCAAGAACACTTTTTCTTACACTGTCATTGATACAAGCAATAACAAAAATATCAAAAGTTTTCATAAAAACTGAATTATTTCATTTTGTACTCTATCTTGATGCTGGTTGCTGATTTTGAAACAGCTTGTAATATACTACAAATAATAAAGCACAAGTGCCTAGAATATTTATTTTCCACGCATTTTAAAAAAGGAAGCGATTAATAAAAACAAACTACAAAGTAAAAGTGTTAGTCAGAATAACTAACATTATAATCACTTACGTAAAAGGATGCAAGTGAAATGTTTCAGCTGTCTAATGATGAAATGATCAGATAAGAAATAAGAATAATCAGCTTAATAATTATTTTGAAATGAAGCATGTATTTCTATTTGTTCTTTGTAGCATTAAACATTTAAGCAGGTATTTCAAAGGTGATAAAAGTTCCTATCCTACTCTCTGCTGGATAAAGTGGATTGATAATTTTATTAACGCTACATTTTAAAGCTACTCAAAGGGATACATTTCGAAATTTTTAACTACGGTCAAGGGATCAAGGGATGAGAAGGAGCTCTCTCTCTCTTCTATAAGCTTCCCCATCACACTAGCTGGACTGAACGCACATTAGTATCCCCCCCTCCCTCCATTGAACTCGAACCAATCATTGGACACATGTTAGATGTCCACTCGGCTACCGCAGTATAGAATTCACAAATGATATGCGTCTTCAATGAAATTGTCAAAACATTTCAAATAACATATTTCAAAATTATCAATTAACCTGGAGAAACTACAAAAACCTTTTTTCTCATAATTTCAGGAATAAATTAAACTATTTGTGAGACAAATATTATTTCTTGCACTCTTTCATGTGGAAATATATACACATTGGATTCAATAATATATTACTTCACATACATATATAGTTATTTTTCATTAAAAAAATAATTTGAAAACTATTTAGATGTAGTTGCAAATAGAAAAAAATATTCACAATGGATAAAAATTAATTAGAGTTGGGAAATTAACTTTTTTCGTCTTTGTATAAAACAGTTTCCTAAAACTGCTTTTTATTACCATTATTACACGTTTTTATTACAAACCAGCATTCAAGTTTTGTGTGCAAATATTTCTTTTTTCATTTTAACATTTTTTGTGGAAAATTTTAATCTTATCATTTTACTGAAAAAATTCTTCATTCATAACAAAAGAATAGAAACATTCTGTTATATATATGGAAAGAAAGTTTCAATATTTTTACAAAATATTTTAAGCACGATTGCTGCTTTTTTCAAGAACAGCCTTTTTGTACTTTGCAAAATACGAGTAATTTACATACTTATTTAGTTTGAGTCTTTTTTTCCCCTTATCTACATATACATTTCGATCATGCTTTATAGGACTTGAGAATTTAATGTAACACTACTTTTCGAGACAGTTACTAAAAATTAAATTCTAAATGAATAAGCCACAAAATGTTAAAATACAGCATACACTTTTCATTTGCATCTTGCAAATTTCCTTGCACTTGAATTATTCCTAATATAGAAGGCTTCAAAATAACATTTGTGTTTTGGATTACATTTCTTTTCTGTCAGTCTTTTAAAGAAGAACGAATCTTTTAAGATTTCCGTACCTAATAGTTATTTATTTGCAAAATTTTTTGAACAAGTACGTACACAGATTGGTTATGAAAATCATGACACAACACGTTGAAAACACGCCCAATCTTGTCTCAAACTGATTAACAAATATATGATATTAAAAATATATAGTGGCACTTGTAGTTTAAGTATTGTCAAACTGTGTGTGTTAAAAACCGTTAATTGGAATTGAATACTATTTTCGTTCTACTATACCATTAGCTACGCTCATCTACTATTTTGCAACAATGATAAAGATCTAGAATTTACCGATGAACGAAGAAAATCCTTTTTTCAATAGAATGGCATTTGATAGCAACAGATCTTTTGATGAACACTATGCGAATGGCACGAAGCACTGCTGGAGGTGTGGCTTATCAGGTGTTGCTTATAGGTCTTTGTGTGATGAATTAATCATCTATACTTGGATTGAGTTTACAGAAGCTTTCCACTTAATTCACTGTTGGGCCAACGGACCTACTTCTGTATCGATTTTACCCCCAGAAACAAATGAAGGTTGATACTATCACCAATGTTCAAGCTGGCGATAACTTGGAACAGTCTCACATTTATGGTCCAACAAGTAACGAAAAAGTCTGTCTAGCAATTTAAGTATATTCAATAAAAAAGAGATCAATATTTTATCTCAGAACTGGGGAATTTATTATAAAAAGACTTACATGGGAAAAAAAGTAATTTTTTCGTTAATTGAAAAAAAATCAAGAAATTACAATATGATATTGCAATGAAACAAATCCAATAATAGTAATAGTATTACTAACTGGATGCTTAAAGTATGTAACCATTTATATATTTTTTTCAAACTTTTGCATTCTAGGGGGAAAAACTTTTTTTGTTTTGTTTTATTTAAAGAATTATTTCATTTTTAAATATAAAGACAAGTCAAATATAAATAATTTTTCTGATCCCCGTCTGAAATGAGTTAACTTACTATTTTTAAATTATTTGACGAAACAATACATCATGACCTCTTCAAGTCACTTAGAGAAAATTAACAATTGATTTAAGGTTGATGATGACTTTGGGATCCTAAATGAAATTATTTTGAATTTAAACAATCAGAAATTCAAGAAATGTGTTATAAACATCGGAATTAATGATTCGTAAGCTTTAAATTATAATAAAACCCTATCATATCTTTTAATAAATAAAAGAGTAAAGGTCTTTAAATTAGGGTAAAGATCACATCAATAAATGTAGAACAAAAGTAAAGATGATCAGATTTTATCAATATATATATAGATTAATCCAAAACAGCTTTTTAAATTAAACTTTAAAAAAATCAAAATGTTTATCATAATTCTCGATGGAAATCAATATGAAATATGTTCACACGTTAAGCATAAGAATCTTGCAATAACCATTTTTGCATTCATAAGGATTTATTGGCACCAAAAATAGTTCTAATGGTAAAAAAATGAATTATAAGAAGTAAATTTATATTTACTGAACAAATGACGATTGCATTGTTATGATGCGTCCATTTTTTAACTCACGAGCCACTTCATTGAAAACCAAAAGGAAAGGTCATTTTAACATAAAAATGTTTGAATATTTGTGTGTGTCTGATTAAAAGACAGGAAGATTATCATACTTTGCGAGTAAGAGTGAAATTATTAGGCTTTTAAAAATGAAATTTTAGTATTTAAATATGGCCTATCGAGTTAAAATTGAATATTTTTGATATTATGACAAATCTGCGAACGAAAAATTCTGTCAAACTAAAAATCCTGATTTGTTTGTGTAATTTTAACTATGAATCTTTGAATAAAAATTCCGCAAAGTTTACAATTTCTGTCGTAGTAAGTCTCCTTCACTGCTAACTTTATATTTGCTAAACTTTTTTACGTCAGAAAATTTGTCAAAATAGCCCCCGTTTTAGGAATACCAAGTTTTACTCCAGATTTTGCTTCTCATTGTAGTTCTTTCGAAATCAATCTCTTTTTATCAGTGGATGCGGTAGCACTTTAACAAGAATATTTTTCATTTATTCATAGAACTTGAGCATAGTTTGGAAAAGAAATTCGTATTCACAAAATCTATGGTTCACTCCTGGTATTTACAAATCAGAACTATTTTAACTAAATGAAAAGTTGTGTGCTCTGAAAGTTCTACTCAAATATAACACATTTATTTTATTTTAAAATTCTTGAAATTTTCAGTTTTAATTTTATAATTGTTTTTCTAATATTTAGCATTTATTAATAATTACGTGGCAAATTTTCAAAACATATTTTCCTTCTTTTACTGCATGTTTGATTTTTTTTCGCTTCGCCAGATTCCTCTAGCGTGCCTGAATCTTTTTTTGAGCCATGATAGATCTCTACTGCTGGTCTTGACGACTGGGATGCACGATTCGACCATGACTACCCCGCCACATGAACATTGTCAAATAAGTGTACTTATAAAAACAAACTTAGGATTTAAAAGATTTTAAATACATCAAATACTTTTACCTCAAAAGAAATTTTGAAAAATATTTAGATCTCTCATGTTTTACTTTAAGTATGTATAAAGTATTGTTTTTTTGTACATTTTTAAAGTTGGTGGAACAAGTCTTACGACTTAATATCAACAAAGAAGTTGAAGACTTAGAAGTTTAATGAAGAAGTTGAAGAACTTTTTATCAACGTCACATGCAAGAAGGCTGTTGGTGACTTCTAATTTTGATCGAGGGTGACAGTTAAGCTAGCACCTGTTCTCCAGAATTCAGATTTATCTTGTATTTTCCCTTCAACGCATAAGGTCAAAGACTTGAATCCCCTACTCGCCTGAAACAACGTTGGTCATGATCACTCAGGTACAATTTAAGATGTCGAGAAAACAATTTTTTTGAGTTTCAAATAATTCAAATTCTTTTCAATTCAATTTACACAAATAGAAAGATTTCAATATTTAGAATCTTATTCAAGAGAATGTATGAGATATATTCCAAGTTTCAGTGTCATTGAGCTAGAACTAGTTAAGAATTCAGAGGTGTAGTTATTTTAAATTATTTCCAAAACATTAAAAAAATTAATATCATTTTTTGAAAAAAAATCAAAAATCCGGATTCATTATTGATAAAAATATATTTCATCTGGCAATTAAATCTCTCTTCTAGGAAACAGACGACATCTTTTTTTCATAAGAATAAAATTTTGTGTTACTTTATATAGTAATGGATGAAACAACATTTAGAGAAGGAAGCGTGTATTTTCTTCTTTTATTACAGAAGAAACCAGATGTGCTAAAACTTAAGAGAAAGGAATCGCGGAATTGATAGAGAGACCAATTCCAAATCTTTTGTGAGTAAACTTACAGAAAAATAGATTCAGGACCCTGTTGGCACTGAACGTGACAGGAACAATGGGAAATCTTCCAATTAATATAGTACGTAGGCAACACATCTTCGTAAAAGCATGTTAACAAGAAACTACACATTTTACAAAGACGACTCAATAAATGCTCTGCATAGGTTTCGTAGAAAGGAATTCCTTATTATTTCTTCGATAACTTTTCTCATGAATAAATACTCACGAGGATTATACAAGTGAAACTAGGGATTAGTTATATAAATTAAGAATGTATTCTACTAAATATTGATATATACCTTTTCATCGACACTTTTAAACCATATTTTAATTAATTGCTTATGTATTTACTTCAAATTATTCAACAATAGAAAATAATTGAAAGAATTGCTTGTACAATCTACTACTTTAAAACTAATGCTTAATTTTGTAAATGTGGCAAACAATGATTAATTATTACAAGATTCTATAAAATTTAAATAACTAACATCTCATTGAGAGGATGAAATAATGCACCTTCAGTAAATATGAGGATACAAGTGTTTGAGCGATGCAATCGTGTAAGTGAAAAATCTGTTGTCTTTTGCATCATTTGCTTACGACGAAGTGTTGTGCATACATTTTTCTTTAATGCGAAAACGAGCACAACAAAAGTCTAACAGAAGAAAATAAAATTCAAAAGAAATTTTAATCTCTAATTAAATTTTAGCAAAATTTGAAAACCCCTTTGACATAAAGAAAAATTCCTTTCGGGTGTCAACTTGAATGGATCTAATACAAATCAATATGCTTGAAACTTCTAGACGCTCATCCAAAAGTCTAGATGAAATGTGTTCCCGCTTTTCCTCAAATGTCCGCTGAGAAAAAGGTGCTCAGGGCAGGCAGCTGCGAGCATTCACAAAGTTTTTGTGCAATAACAAAATGAATTCGTTGCAAATTCTTGAAAAGTGAAAGGGGGGGGGGTAATTATATATATTCTTCATCATAAGGGCTGTTAATGTAGTTCCCGTAAATAAAAAGTTTTTTGTTCTACTTAAACAAATGGTACGTTGTATTTTTCGATTGAATAGAAATCTCACTTGTTTTTTTTCTGTTCGGTAAAATTCCGCTCCTGTCCGTTGGATGACACCTCACGAAAATTAAAGATAGAACCAACGCAAAATGAAAGTGAATTTATATCTTAGACGTAAGTTATGTTTTAACAACAAAAATACTTTGTATTCAGACTTGTTTTGGGAAAATTATTCATTTGTCTCGTAACACAGACATGTATTCATTCACAGATGGGACTACAATTCTAAAATAAACGTTATTTTTTTGTGGCTACATGTCTGGCGTTCTTATGTATGAAATTGAAATAAAAATATTCTTCGGTTTGTTAATTTTCCTGAATAGTTTCATTTTTTCTTTCAGATTGGTGGGCATATTTTTATAAAATCAATTAATCAGGTGGAATAAAAAGATACACAAAACACTGGATGGACAATTTTTCTATTTTTCGAACCTTATTTTCAGAAAGGGAAAAAAACAAGTTATGATAGAATTTCAATGCTCCGATATACGCGCAGTAAAATTAGATTTCTAATGCTTTTTCAAATTTTATATTACAAATATTTCAGGATCTTCAGAAAATTCTTCCCCAAGGTGGAATCTGAAAAAAAAAAGGTGCAAAATCTCATTAGAAATAGCGATAAGGTTAGACATTCAAACTATCATTTGAGGATTAAAGATAATACAAAGTTATATGAATTAATCTTACGAAACAATGTATAATATTATAAATTAGCTCAAATAAACAAATAATCAAGGTTTTTCACAGACAAATGCTTCTTTGGTTAAATGGAATCTGGTTTTAAAACATTTTCGTATATTACAATAAAAATTATTCAAATACGGGTGCTTTAATAATTCATTTGACAATTTTCAGTTCAAGTTATTTTTAAAAATGTATGGTGTAAAAAGAGTATATGATTTTGGTTGCTAGTACTTTTTGCACACATTTTTTGAAGTGTTTAATGAATAAATATGTAAAATTAGATGTTTTATAAAAAAAGTTTTGTTAATAAAATTCAGGTAAGGAAATGAACTGACATTTCCTTCACACACACAAATCTATCCTTTTTTCTTTCCTTTTTTAAAGTTTTGGTGAGGAACTTTTTTTTTAAATAACTTTAAAACGGGACAGTTACACTCCTATAATTCTAAAAGTCCTTAAAGACGAGTAATTTATTAATAACGAGACGTGACATTTCTCTCATTTCGACAGCTGTAAGTGCGTGCAGCAATTTGGTTTATTTTTCTTCAATGCGTGACTAAATTGAACCTTCAGATTTTTTTTTCTGACTCGTCTATTATTTTTGGGCCATTTCTTTCTTTTCAACTCATAGGTCACTGAATTGAATGGCACTCCTCCTTTTCATGTAAAAGTTTGATAAAAATAAGACTTGTTTCATCATTAGTGAGTTTGGATTTGAAGTAATTATCGTATGGAATTCGGTAATTATATAATGGGATTTCCATTAAGACAGTAAACTGTGAACATATATTCTTGATGACATATTCAATGATTTTAAGAAACCCTCATCCATTCATATTGTAGTTACCAAATGTTATTACTCCAAATAAGAAGACAAATTCTCAATTTTAATTTTTTTATTTAAATAAATAATCTTGATGCCCGATCTCATTGGCGTTGGTATATAAATCCTTATTTATACTCTTTTAAAAGAAAATTTACAATCCTCTTATATTGAGAAGAAACTAAATATATATATTTCTAATTTGTTACGCGAGCAGATAAGTATTTATTGTTTAGAATATCTCATGTGTTACATTCTAATAAAATCTAGACAACAACTTTGACATTATATTGTACTACATGATAATTGAAATATTGAACAAAATAGTAAATTCTCTTACATGTATACTATTTGGTAATCGGAGTAAATTTTTCAATTGTTTCTTATTCGTATAACGATATCTAGTTAGTGGATCTAAAAATGGTCATATTTAATCTATTTACTAAAATCGTATTTATATTTTTAATTACACTTTTTCAAATTAAAATTTGTAGTTCGTTGGACATTAATGGTTGAACCGAAAGGTCGTTTTGGATTTAAATAATAATTCCCAATAGTTTATTATTTGGTTGAAAGTACACCAAATATCCTTTCAAAAAAGGAAATTAAGAGAACGAATTTCCATTGCACGAGACAAGCACTTGGTATCTTCTGAAGTTTAGTCTCTAGAGGAACAGTCATGACAACCATAAATTCATGATTATACTCACATGATATTCTAATCGATTTTTTTGCTTCATGGTATTCACGATAGCCAAGTGGAACTCATTGCTGGCATTATTTCTGAGTTCTAGTCCACTAAAGGCCCGTCGTATAGATTGTTGTTAAATCTTACAAAGTTCTCATATTAGCGTGGTGTGAAAGTTTGGAAAGTGGGTTGTCTTCTCGTCACTCGATCGAGGTTCAAAATTACCTTTTCCAGTAACCTTTGTGCTGGTTTGAAACGTGACAATAATGAGTAATTTAATCCCATCAACAACAATTAAGTGTAGGATGAAAATTTAAAAGGTTTTTGAAAATCATGTAAAGTTTAAGAAGGTCTTAAATAAACTTTACTGAAGGTCTTAAATAAACTTTACTTAATCTGATTGGTACCACTCAAAAGTGTTGAAATCCCGCTACCCTTGACCGAGGTTCAAATGACGTGGGAAAAACCTCACGCTCACTCTGTTCTGTGATAAAATTATCTTTAAGGGCGTTGGAATTGAATCCCGATTAGTTCACTGATTCATCAGAACGAAATTCAGCTTGATTAAAAGGAACATTAAATTCTATTTGAATTCATATCTAGCAATAAACCCACAACTATGTATGAATTGGAAAAAGAAAATAAAAAATTCCCATTTTAGTCTAGATTAAAATATCCAAGGTTTTGTAGCTTTTTGTACAATCTGAATTTAATCATAAAACAAGCATCTTGAGAAAGTAAATGAAATAGTCTAAATTGGTTGCACTCATCTGATTGAAAAGTCAATGAGTTTAATCCAAAAATATTGACTAATTTTTCTTTTCTTTTCTTACATAGTCTGGCTGCCTTTCTTCCTGGGACTAAGCAGTGGTCTGTTACAGCTCACAAATTTGCAATTAGATCCGGTAAGTTAGAACTTCCTTACTGTAATATTTTCTACTCTTTGAACTAAAATAGAGAAATAAAATTTCATTAAAACTACTGCATAATGCAATAGGAAAAATCGAAAGATTCTACAAATGAAACCAAATAACATTGATCCTAAAGAAATTATGTTCAAATGTGTCTGAATGTATAATCTGATATCAATTCGTAATTAAACCTAGATCCTTTTGCTTTCAACGAGCTTAAAGGACTTATACGTTTCAAAGTATATATAACAACACGTTAGTTTTGTATAGGTATTTTTTCTTCATCCATTTACAAAGGATATTGTTATCATAACATATTTTATGCATGAAATACACATTTCTTGTTCCATTTCATCTAACCCCTTAACTGACACGGGCATACATATACGTCTCACTCAACCAGAGCATTAACTGGCGTATATATATGGCGTATATATTTTTCTTTGCGCTGTTATCAGTAAAATTATTTCAGTCTTTGGAATAAAAAAAAGTATTCACTTATTTCAGAGAAAAATTTGTTTATTTAGACCTTCCCCATCCCTACACACCGTTTACGCCCACGTATGTGAAAAGCGGTGGCACTGGGTTCGGAAGTTAAGGGTTAAAATAATATATCATAAATTTTTTGATTGAATGTTTATCTTTGAATTATTCTTATAATTTTTTATTATCTGAATTATTTTATTTATTCTTTTTTAAATTTAATTCACAAGAAAACCTTAAATACCTTTACTTAACAACTTGATGAAATATGCAGCTTAGGCATATTTGCAGAATAATGATCGATTATAAAGTGATAAGGGGAGTGCATTAATTTAAAAACTTGTTTATTATAAGCCATTGCATTCGTATATTGTAAGAAATTTAAAAAATTACAAAGGTACATTATGCACAAGGTAAAATTTTTAACAGTGGAACCAAACAATCAAACAATGCTAACCTTCATTATCATTCTAATAAGTTCCAATAAAAATGCAATATTCATCTGAATAATTAGAGCAATTATTAATTAGTTAGCTGAAACCAAGGACTGTAAATTGAATTGATTTTAAAATAATTTTTAAGGATATAATTTGGAATAACTTATTGTTAGGCAAAGATAAATTTTTAAAAAATAGAAATTTATTAAGCATAAAATATTATCCGATAACGATGTCAATATTAATTAATTGAATAATGATGCAAATTTTTCGTATATATATTTATCGTTTTTTAATCCTCTAAAAAATTTTATTCATTAAAAATTTATTTTAAAGGGACTGCTCTCTCACAAAAGGCAATCAATTGTTTGATTAATTCTATATCATGTGCATAAAATATACCTTTAAGATAAAACTGTAGATACAATCTCATTTTCGTTTTCTATGGGCAAAAAAAGGTAGCTGTCCTCCTGTTGGCGTGGTACGGAAATTTGAATAAGAGATTCCAGCTCAGGTGTTGTCCTCGTCATTTCCCCGTGGCTCAAAATTATCAAGTTTGCCACCAACACCCCTTGTCCTGCTTCAAAATGCAATATAAATTCAAATTAAAGCAGAACATTAGTTAAAAACATTCATAAATATAATCAATAGAGAATTCAATTTCGTAGCAGGTCACTGCCGCTTTAATAATTTAGAAAAAGAAAAAGAAACTTCAATTATGTGATAGTTTTTTTTTTAAATTAGAAAAAGTGAAAGAGAAAAACAAAAGATTGTAAGGCATGGATATATTGAGGAATATCGTGTTCTACGGGTTGCTGCAAAAAAAAAAAAAAAATTTAAAAAATTCAACCTTTCTTTCAAGTTTTTAAAAATAAATTTTGAAAAAGGAATTTTGCTTGAATAAATAACGACACACTTTTATTTTCCCTTTTTTTTTAAACATTTTTCTGCAAAAACGAGATATTTAACTTGAGAAAAGTAGCAACACATCAATCAAAACAATTTTTACCATTTTGGATTGCTTATGTCTTTGTATTTTGTCGTGGAAATTTTTCGTTCTATTTAATTGTGTTATTTACGGACGAAGATGATGCCAATCTCTCTTCTGTCAAAATTCATTGTTTTATCATTCACATTGAATTTTAAAGGAATATTTGAAATTCATACAGGGAAATAACTGGAAAAAAGCTGGTTTCATGGGGTGTGTTTAAGAAATATAATCTAACAAAATTTTATCTTATGTTATGAAATTTGAGTTTGGTTATGGGAATATATATTCGGTTTCAGAAATAGATAATCATTTGAAATTCAATTAAATTACATAATTAAATATATCACAAATAATCTCACCTAATGGAATAAAGGAATTGACTTTTTCAAAAATTGCGAAAGATTCCGAAACAAGAATTGAGCACAAGTAAAGAGGCGAAGCCTTCACTACCAGTCTATTCGGCCATTTTTGCTCTTACTCCAGAGAGTAAGAAACATTCCGCAAATGATAAAAGAGGCAAAACAACATTGATCTTGTAAAGTGGGAGCCTCACGACATACGACAGAATGTAGACTGATTGACCAATAATGTAGGACTAGCTGTATTGCATACATTTATACATTTCTCGAGTGGATACATTTTCCCTATTGAAATTTCCTCTCTCAATTTCAGCACTTCCTTTGATGGGTGCCATTTCTATATTAATATGTCATTCAATCTCTTTTTCCGAAATTTCTTTGACATTTTTGCTCCGTTGGACAGGTTTCTTTGTATTCCATTTACCTCGGCGTTGCACGGGATTTTATAGAGTATATAACTTTATCCCAATGGGAAATGAACGATTCAAATGGTCCAGTACGTATCTTCCAAAATGAGATGATGCCCCATCCTGTTGAAACCACATGCTGCAACCAACTGTTGTGGGGACATCGATAAGCAGTTCCGGAAGTACCTCCTGCAGAAAGACGAGATACTGGTCAGAGTCCAGTCGAGGCGGTAAGATGTAAACTGTCCCCCACGATGCTTGCGTACACATTAACAGTGAAGCATTTTTGTGCGGCATGGGGTCGGGTGTTGTGTGGGTTGTTTAAGGCCCACAAATGCGCGTTGTGCATATTGAATAATCCTTTACGTGAAAAGGTTGCTTTATCACAGCACAACACGGAACTGGCCAAGTGCATGACTGCCGCACTTTGGCAAACAAAGCATTGCACAAACGCGACACGGCGCACAGTGGTCAGTTTTATCGATCTGGTGCACGGAAATTATTTTATAGCTTTAAAGTATTCATAATTATATCTAATGATTAAAAACTATTGCAATTAACTCGGGAGTAGGCGCACACTCGATAGTAACGTTAATGGTCACGCGGGGTGACTGAGTCACCCCAATCCCTTTTTTATAATTATTTTTACCGTACGCAATAAAAATCGTGAATAACTTAATTAAGAGAAAGTATACTTACCTACTTTTAAGGACTTTTAAATTTTCTTTGGAAATTTGAGAAAAAATATCAACCAAACAGAACTCAAAAATTTCAAATGTGCGTTATTTTATTAAAGGACACAAATTACAGACACTTTTCTCTAACATTATAGGAATGTTATTGGCAGGCAAAACAGTCATATATGCTGTTCAAGTTATTGTAGTTTTATTGTCCTTTGATGGTCGATAAACAGTATGTTGAACTTTTTCTTGCTTGTGTCTTTTTAACAGAATGAAGAGTGTCTTGTGCTACACTTATGGCTTCATATTTTTCCTGATGTTCTTTTGGTAGAATTTGAACATTTTCCTTTTAACTCAAACGTTTCCTTTCATCGATTTACTTATATTTACTTTTGCTATGATGATTAATATGCTTTATTTCAGAATGTTCTTCCCTTGCTTGTTCATTTTCAACTTCCTTCAATACCATTTCTTTTTCTTTTATTTTGCTTATTTACATTTATTAACTATAATAAATCGTACAAACAGCAATCAAAACTACTAAGTTGTTCACAGGGGGAAAATATCTAGCATGTTCATAGAAAATATCTTGGGACTAAAGTGGCCGGGTGGAGAACTCAGTCAAAACAAGTACCTTAAAACTGTAAAAAAAAAAAAAAAACGTATGCCACTCCCAAAAAAGAAGGAAATATGCTTCAAATCCAAGAAGACTGCCCTATAAGAGGATACTGTTAAGTTCATTGGCAATAAATAAAGTTTTCCCAGAATTAACGATTTCATGAGCCTGGTAGACTCTATGCTCCACGTGCTTGCTTTTGGGTTAAAATAAATTGGACACTATTTCTATTTTCTAACAAGAAATAAGGCTCTTAGAAGTTCAATAAATTTATGACAGAAGTAAAATTGATCAAGAATAAATGACCGCTAAGTGGACCTAGTTTTTGAGCAAGGATCGAAGGATATTAACAACAATAGTAATGTGACACATTTGGGAGAATATTTATAAAAAATAGAGTGGGGCAAGTTAAAGATTAAATTTTAACAGATTAAACAAATACAATCAAACAAAAGTACGCATCTACAAGCATTAACATTATACATATGTAATAAAGGATAATATATATATGATGGAGAGGGATATATAGGAAAGGAGTTAAGGGGGGCAACATATAGTGTGCGTGACTGTGTGGGTAGGGTGGGTTTGGTAGTATTTGAGCAGTAGAACTATTTATTCCATGATTCCGAGTCACTAGCATTATATTCGCAGGGCTCATGTTGACGCGCCCTCTTACAGAGAGAAATAAGAAGGTGAAACAAGCATCGCAAAAATACCAATGGCTAACTCTGAAAAAAAAAAAACCTTTTTGAGTTGCAGGAAGTAGCAGCTAAATTTAGTATTAAATTAAAGGTTAACATCTATTCTATGTTACATAAGTGTTACAGTGATCAATCTGTGTCAATCCCAAAAGTTCTAATTCCTCGTAGCTCCAACAAACCCGATCTAAACCGTCATCTGTTAAATTTCCAATCGCGTACTGAAGAAAACTGATAACAACGCGGCTAGGGGTCCTATGAGGACCATAAATTGTGGGTTGTTGTTAATTTTCGCGCCATTTCATTTTTGGGGTTTCCGTGTGCCAGATCGGGAAAACTGACCACTTTGCGGCTTGGAGAATCATCTGGCTGTAATAACTGCACTCTGTACATGAAAAGGATGTAAGGTTTCGCTCTGCAGAACACGATGGATAGGGCAAGAGCCTGTACACTGGTACCGGGATTTTGATCTCTACAATATGCAACACACACTCTTCAAATATGGGTGTATTCCCTGCATACCTGGTTACAAAATATTTCAATTTCTTAACTTGACGTGTATATATATATATATATATATGTTAAATCTCAAATGTACATTAAACGAAAAAACATGATCTTATTTTAGATACTTTTTGATATTTTTGATGTTGTCAGTCTTCATTGGACAAATGGTGCATATTTTACAAAAAATATACAAACTACATATTGTTCGTTATTCCATTTTTCATGATAAAAGTTTTATTTTCAGTGTATTGCATCTAGGAAAGCTTTTAAATTCAAAGCTTCTTCTCTGCTGATGCACTTTCTTTTATGTTTATCTTTAAATGGCTTACGATTTTCATTTAAGAAAGGATAGTAAAAAGGTTTTTTTTATATATTTTTGTTCGCTCTCTTGAACAATTGTGGCATTTATGTTTTTGAATTAAAAAGTTAGATTTCGTTTGATGAAGGTGAAAAATTTTAAATAATAATTTTCCCCTCTACTTTAAATAGTTGAGTTGTGTAAAATGTTGAATACATTTCAATATATTTTTTATTCCATAAGACGAGTTCAAATACACAAAATATGTTCAATAAAAAAAGAGTTGTAAGAAGAATTAGCCAGGGTGAGACGACTCTTGCAGTTTCTTAAAAGTAACCTTTTATCTTATAATATTAAATCTTATAATGAGTCACGACTTTCAGAATTAATGCTAGTATTAATAAATAATTTTTTTACCGGGAAGACTTCAGAATTCATAAAATTAAATTAGTGAAAACTTGAGTGAATATATAAGAATGAGTAACTACAAACTATAAACTCAGTGACGCAGCAAACCGTGGAGGTTCAAAGTCTACTGTGCCCACCTTAATTTTCGTGACTCTGGTCACTGAGGTGCATGAACATATGTTTCAGTCAGGTGGTCAGTCTGACACTAAATCCTCTGTGTTTAGTTCCCAAGCAAATTTGGTGTTCATTTATAGACTCACTGAAGGTATGAAAAGCTGAGCCCAGCCCGGGATTTAAACTCCAGACCTGTGGCATAAAAGCGCGATGGGTCACCTCTCGGCTACTAGGCGATTGCAAAAATAAATATTGCCATCTAAAAAAAATTTGAATTAAAATTTGTAAATGTAAAAATATAAAATTTGAAACTTTATCAAACTTTATCAAATTTTAACTTCAATAAAATATTTTATTCTTCAATATCGATTGTTGTCATTATTAGTAATATATTAAATTACTATGATTTTAATTTAATACTAAAGAATAACCGAAAAGAAACAGCTCAAAACAAAATAGATTAGTCACAATAATGTATTAACAAACTTTTAGGCTTAGGACTTCAGGGTGAAACCTAACTACACTGCTGGCCACCGTAAATGCAACACTCTGAAGGAAGCACGCAAATAATATTGTGGTGACGGTGTCCTTTCTGGGACTCCGCTCACTCTGCCCGGCGCGTCTCTAAGTGTGGGAGGAAACATAGCATCACCAACAAACGCCATAATAACAAATATATTTATTCAAGTACTGACGAACACTTAAACAATCACAAATTCGACTATAAGAAGAAACCTAGGAGTGATTCCTAAAACGTCGATTAATCCTAATACTCAATTCTAAGTAAACCCGACTACCAGAAATAGACAAGGAGACGATCATTAGCTAACCTCAGGTCGGTACTGAATCTATTATCTTCAATTGTCAATCTAACAATTTACTCTTATAATTTATATCTATTAAATGCGCGCTAAGTTCGTGAAGTGATTCTCCGGTATTACTTACGTGACAGCTTGGCGGCTCCTTTTCTCCCTTACATCTACAAAACCTATATATATAGACTTTATATAGTCGAACTAATTAACATATATCTATCTCGTGTTTTTCCTGAAAAGGCTGTGAATTAGTATAAATGCTAGCCCCATAATTTCCCAAAAGGTTTAGTTAGAAAATCTCGCGAATAGCCAAGTCACAACATGAAATTTACAACATGCATTAGCGAAGGTGAGATACGCAAATTATTAGAATTTCAGCGCAGACACACATCACGCACGCCTGTGGCGCCACCTCAAAGTGCTATTTAAGGCTTGGAGATTTACACGATTTCAAGTTCGGCAATTGTGTTTTTCTTGTGGTTTTTTCAAAAAACGATCAGTTACGTCTCGTAGAAAACAGCGATCATGTTTTAATCAAGTATCCGAGTTCAACAGAGGAAGGATAGTGGCATACAGAGATTGTGGATTATGTTTCAGGGAAATCGGTAGTCGTGTTGAATGAAACCAAACAACTGGATGCTGGAGGGTACGACGGACCGACGTGGTCGATCGCATCTACCTCAGGGCACCGCTTCACGTGAGGACAGGCAAATTGTGCGCATGGCAGGGACAGATCGCTCATTCACATTACGAACCATAGTACAGCACATTGAGTCCGTAGCGCATCATTCAGTGTCTGAACGTACCATTCGACGCCATTTACAGCAGAGTGGTCTGTCCGCAAGACGTCCATTGCTTGGTCTACCCTTGACGCAGAACCACAGACGTCTCCACCGCCAATCGTGCGATGAAAGAAGGATGTGGGTGGCAGAATGGAATGAAGTTGTCTTTACTGACGAGTCACGCATCTGTCTGAAACACCACGATGGTCTGTTTCGAGTCTGGAGACACCGTGGAGAGAGGATGCTGAACAGCTGCGTTATACACCGCCACACTGGTCCTGCGCCGGGTATTATGGTATGGGGTGGTATTGGATATCACTCTCGCACTCCTCTAGTACGCATTGCCGGTACTTTAAACAGCCAGCGCCACATATGCGATTTGTTGGAGCCATTTGTCCTTCATTACCTTCAGGACTTCGCCCCAGCCATATTTTAACAGGTTAATGCGCGACCACACGGGGCACGCATTGTCCAAAGGTTCTTCGTCAATCACCAGATTGAATTGCTTCCCTGGCCGGCTCACTCTCCGGATCTTTCGCCGATAGAGAACATGTGGTCCATGGTTGCTCAACGATTGACCCAGATTACACCCCCAGCTGCCACACCAGATCAACTTTGGCAATATGTGGAAGCTGCTTGGTCTGATATAGCCCAAGAACACATCCAAAGTCTCTTTGAATCAACGCCGAGGCGTGTGGTAGCGGTGATCTCCAACAATGGCGGCTACTCTGGCTACTGATTCTGGCAGGAACCACACTACACAGAAGTCTATAAATTTAATCATTTGATACTTGGACAACATGTTATTTACAAAATAAATTTTGTTGTGCTATGTCTTGTCTTTCTTGGTGTTGCATTTACGGTCGCCAGCAGTGTACTTAATATATATATATATATATATATATATATATATATATATATATATATATATATACATACATACATACTCATACATATATATATATATAAAGTTAGGTCTCTAGTAGAGAAAGTTTATCTCACGAGTAGAGGAATTTTGATTATATATATATATATATATATATATATATGGTTTCTTTTCTCTTTTGCATTTTGAGATAAAACTTTGGAAACTTCAGAATAATTGTCTGCAAATGTTTCCTTTTGATTGGAATGCAAAATATAAAGTTTTTTTTTAAAAAATGGCTCCTAATATGATATATGGGTTGAAGGTTACGTAATTACGCTTTCCAAGGAGAAATATTCGTATCAACAAATTAAAAAGTGGTGTAAAAATCTCGGTTATTGCAGTTAAGTTAAAGGTATTCATAATATATTAAATTTGGAAGATAAAAAGCGTCTAGAAAATATGACAACGAGACTTCCTACTAAGATTGTTCAAACAGAAGCTACTATAAGGAAAGTGAAGTCTCTTATCCTAAAAGAAAATACACCGACCCATAGATCGAAACTAGGAATGTCAGCTATTATTGTAAGTAATGAATTCGTAAAGAATTAAAGCTAAAAAATATGTTAAGAAAGAAGTTAAGTTCATCTGCTTTTGCCAAAATATATCGCTGAAAGAAAAACAAATTGTAGAAAATTATGTGAAAAACACTTAGCTGCTGAAAAATTGACAGTTGTAGTAAAACTCGATGAGTTATGGGTATATTTAAGTGACTGCAGTAAAAGAAGATACATTTTTATATTGCTCAACTGACGGGAATGACTTTATGAAATGACTTCGTTAGTGTACAGTAAAGTTCCCAAAGGGATTCATGATAGTTTTAGGAATATCTAACAACGGCATATTAAAAATAAAAGAGTCTCAAATAAAGCCAAAAAAAATTAATTCCCTCTACTATTAGCAGAATATTTTAGAACCAATTTTTGAAGAAGTAACTCCAACCTTATATGGAAAGGACATTTATAAAGTTGAGCTTCATATAGACACAGTCTCTAGTCACATATCTAAGTCAAATGCCGTTAATTTAGCAAATAAAAAAAATCAGAAACTGTAATTATGTGTAAACCATTTGATGAAATACCTTTAAAATTAACTTACGCATCTTCAATGGATTTCTGTGCTTTCGGTTTATTAAAAGGAGGCTCAGGAATACGATATCCAAGAACACTGAACGGACGTGGAAAATGGTTGAAAACTAATGTAGTAAAACTTGAATGACAGTGCTATAAGAAATGTTTAATTTCACGAAAAATTCGAGCTTGAGCTATTGTCAAGAATCATGACTATCAGATAGAAGCAAAGTGTCACGGTATTTTTTGACGAAAATTAACTATCAAAATCGTTTCCATAAAGTGTGAACGACCCTCTGTATAAATTTGCTGTAACCCTTAGCACTCTCTACAGTTATATAGCTACCACAACATTGTGAAAACTAAATAAGTTTACAGTGATGTTGGATTTGGAAAACGCTTACAAAAAAATGGAGAGTACATTTCTTACGACATTTGGTTCAGTCAATAGCCTCTACGTTTACGCAAATTTCCACCCAATCAATTGTGTATGAGAACTATCATTTACTGATTGCGGCGGAACGTAAATGTTCCTTTTGCGCGTAATTGCTCCACTAATTAGTTTATTTAGAAACTGATTAGATAACAATTTCGGAGAGAATGCCTACGAGAGTTACACGAAAAAATCATCTGATTACCTTACATTTCTATGTACTTGCGTTTTTCTAAGAACATGACTATAAAGGAAATATCATTAATCCAGTTTTTCATTGTGTTATGAGATTCGGTTGTCGACGGAGTTGATATCATTTGAAAATGCAAATTTTTCTCCGTTTCTAATAACTTGTAGTTCCTTATAATTAACAGGATGAATATAAAAACAAAATGTTTATTGGTTTTTTTGTATTCCAAGATAATTAGGCTCGAGTGTGTATAAATTTTCAGAAACTTCTAGGATGAATTTTCATCATAATAAATAATTATTTACGAAAATTTCCTTTTTTTACTTGCTATTAGTCATCTTTTCGAGTATTAATATCAATAGTCTAAAAAATTTAATTATGTCTCAAAATTTTAATATGAAGCGTAAATTTTAAATAAATTGCTTTTGAGACTCATTTTTGTAATCAAAGAATTTATTTTAATGCAGTTAATCTCCCTCTATGCTAATGCTCTTTGAACTCTGATTTGTATATATATATATATATATATATATATATATATATATATATATATATATATATAATTGAAAATACATTTTTGAACATAAATATTATGTAAATAATTTGAAATTTAAATAAAGATAGAATTTATAAATTAAAGAAAATACGAGGTGTGACTAAAAATGAGACTAAGTTTGAAAAAGAGTGGAGTTAGAAACAACTGTTTTGGTGAAGTCATCTCACACACCTCCTCTATCCATGTGGCCAGTTTCGACTTAACCGATCGCGCCCATTGGGAGTACTGCGTCATTGAGTGAACACGCACAACTGCATTCCGCTGAAAAAATGTCTAATGTGAAAACTGAACAGCAAGTAAACATCGTTTTTTGTAAAATTTAAGAAATCAGTAACGGAAACATTTTAAACGTTAACTGGAGCTTATGGTGATAAAACTTTGTCTCCGTCATACGTGTTCGAATGTCATCAGTGGTTTTCAGGGGAAGTGAGTGGCTCATCCGATATAGTGGTTAGTGACGCTGACTGCTGTGTTGTAGGGCCTGGGTTCGAATCCCGGAGAAAGCACGTATGGTTGTAAAAGTATAGCGCCTGTGCGGCATAGGGGTACTTTAAATAGCCACCTAGCCGCAAGTCTTCTCGTAAGGTTGGTGGATGGGGAAGAGAAGAAGGAGCCCCCTGACCACCTCTAAGATGTTCTCCCTAAACCTGGGGCGGAACCGAGACAAATCGTACTGTCACCTGTATCGTGCTCAGAGCTACCACTAACGACAGGCGTACATTTAGCCCTTTGCCACGATAGCTTTCGTGGGCTTTTATCTGATGTTACCGTTGACCAGGTGGCATAAGAAACAACAACAAGGGGAAGGAATAGTGTAGAAGGTGATGAAAATGTTGGGTGCCCAAGATGAGCGATTACAGATCAAATCATTGCCAAAGTTCGTGATGTGATCCGGCGCGACGGAAGATTAAGAGTTCGGGCAGGGACGTAGTTGGTTAACATGGATAGGGAAGCTATTTGACGAAGTAACGAATTACACGTGAGGAAAGATTTGTGTGAAGGTTGTTCCAAAAAAGTTCTATCCTGTGACCAAAAACAGTGCCGTACAAATGTGTGTAGACATGTCAGAACACATTGCAAACGAGCCGAATTTCTTAAAATCTGTTGTAATATGTAATGAGACGTCAAGTTTTACCTATGACCCAGACAGTAAGCGCCAGAAGATGCAGAGGAAGTTTGCAGGATCCTAAGACCCAACACAGCACGCAAGTCAGAAACGAAACTCAATTTAATATTAATTTTCTTCTTCGACAATAATGGAATTGTAATGATTAATTGGGTTCCAAGTGGTCAGACTGTTAGTCAACACTACACTGAAGTGCTAAAAAGACTTCTTGAAAAAATTAGGGGAAAAAAAGGCCACAGTTGTGGAGTGATGGATGGCTGTTGCTCAAGGAAAATGCACCTGCTCACGCGGCCCTATGTGTCAAGTTGTTTCTGACCAGAGTTGTTTCTGTGATGAGGCATCCTCATTATTCACCTGATTTGACTCCATGTGACTTTTTAAAAAAAATTTCCTACAGTTAAATCTTGCTTAAAGGAAATCTACAGGCAAAAACGGAAAATTTCCTGAAGGGGCTACTAAAACCTCATTCCAGAACTGTTACCAGCGATGAAAGCACATAATGTGAATGCTGAAGGGAACTACTTTGAAAGCGATTGTGACACAAAGAACTGATTATGTAAGTACAATGATTTATTGATCCAGTCTCGTTTATTTTGTGTTACATCTCGTATTCACATATGGACAATGAAATTAGCACATCAAAAAGGAAATTTTAGATTAAAATAAAGTTTATTACTGTTACGTGACTGATTCCCTTTAAAATATTGTAAAGGGGCACGCAGTTAATAGGAAGGTTATTTCAGAGTAAATTATAATTTATTCTTCAACACTCGAGTGATCAAAGTAGTTTTTTTACAGAAATCAACACACTGAAAATCCATCAAAGTTCACAGACCAATAAAACTCCACGTCACGACATCGCATAAATTTAGTAAAACACATAGTCGCTGGGAAGATTTGTGCTACGTATCCAGAATAAAATTTTAAAAGAATAGCATTTTTTTGTTTTTAAAATGTTTTTTTAAAGGGAAACATTGCAAAAAGAAAATAATATATTTTAATAAAATACTGAAAGAAAACAAAGCATAATAGTGGAAAAGGTTGAAATTTAAAATTTTTAAAAATAAAGCTCAAAACACTCATCCATCACTGACACTTTAAAAATTACCTAACTTTATCTCTAACCTAAACGCGAAAGTAAATTCTCACTCCAGCGTGTACCACAGTTTTATTTTTCCTTCAAACTAAAAGCCAAGGATCGTCGAACGATTCACGCAAGTAAGAGAATAAAATACAAAACTAAAAACGGAAAAGAAAAAAAGGAGATATTTATCTCAAATGGCTCGAGTGGATTCTTTTTCTCAACCTTTTGCACAATTCAGAATTCTTTTCCAAAATACAAATGACTTGAGGTCCGTCCAATGATACCCCTGAGCGTAATTAATGATGAAATTTCTCTTCGTTTCAAGAGCAGTATTGGAAGAAAACTTTTGAAACCAACATTACATGCTCCTCAGTTTCCACCAAATGACCCCTGCTTCGCTTTTGATTCCAATGTCGTCAAAATACATAAATGTAGAAAAAAGTTCCCTTCCTCTCGAAAGATAACCGCTTCAAATATGTGCAATAACTGTCAACACTTCAGGCCATGGTTGTGTGTTTTTTCCCCTCCACTGTTGCATTGGTTTGTTTGCTTTTGACCATCTGTCGGCATCATCGATTTTTCACGCTCAAAAAGATGGAATAGAAAGGACCTCTCGGAACTTTTATTCTTGTTATATACAGGTTGGAGGTTAGGGAAGAAATAGCTCCTCCTATGCGATAAAGTATACAATGAGAATGAGAATTAATGTAGAGCTTAGGATTAAAATTAACTCCAAAATTCTTCTCCTAATTGCAGCAATCAATGCATTTTTTTAATATTGAATGATGATATATTCTTATACAATGTTTAGAAAAAGCATCAAAATTATGTGTGTAATTATTTAAATCGCGTTTTCCCCCTATGATAACAAAGGATTAAAATAGCTATGAAAATACTATAAATCAAGATTTATTTTTCATAGTTTTTATCCAAAAAATGAATGATTATCATTATTCAAAATGCAAAAATATATTTTTATCCTAAATAAGGTAAACTGAGTATTCAAATAGAGTATATCCAACTCGTTTGATTGAATAATATTGCTACTGCGATTGAAATATTATATATTATTCCTCAGAAACAGAAATATATCAAAATTACTGCCAACTAATAATATAATAATTGCGAATTATATGTATTCCATTGTAAAAAAATGTATCATAAAATTTATTACAAAATGAACATTATATATGCCGTTCACAGTATAGTAAGAAAAAAACATGATTAAATTTGTAGCTAATTTGAGTTTACACAAGGTTCGAAATTAGTACTAACAGCAGAAAAAAAGTCTACCGATTCGTCGATAATCTAGATAATAATGTATTTCCACATCTCGCCTTTCCCGGAGAAATTATTGAAATCAGCCCTTTACTAAATAATATAAACTCACCTGAACCGGATACTATATGAAGAATATTGCCTTAAAAGCTCTGTCGGAGAATGTCATAACCCATCTTTCTAAGATTATCCAAATGCATCATGTTCAATTACTTGCCAGAATCATGGACGATTATTCAGAAGACTTGAAAGATAAAAATACATCCTAAAAATTACAGACCCATCAGCCCTCAACTTTCTAAATTCACGAAAAAATACTTTAAAAAATCCAGTATAATTGCAATATCAGTCCCTTTATCTTGGATATTTAACATGATTTCTGCAAAAATACCTCTACACTATCCCACTACTCCTTGTCAACGATCATATAATGCAAGGATTCAGTTGAATATCCATTACGGTATCATAAATGTGTAAAAAGCAATCGATCGAATATGGCCCAATGGGCTTAATTTCAAGCTTATCAACTTAAATTTTCCAGAAAATTCCTTATAAAAAAACGAATGATTCATTGAACAGAAGTCAATTCGAAATGTATGAAAGTCATTCCATTATGCTTCAGGTCTATGCTACACTTGATCAAGCTTAGTGGAAAGCAGGGGTAGGTATCTCAGCAACTCATGGACCATATGTTTACCATTAGTGAGATATCTGTAAAACGTGCTGACCAGGGAAACAGTCTAAAATTTCCTATGTAGAGGTAGGTTAGGACATGAAGAGTGTCGTTCTGTTAAAAGACTTCCGCGAGGCCTTAAAGATAACGCGCAATCACAGGCCTTAAAATCTCAGAAAGGTAACGCTGGTTGTTTAAGTTACCTTCGACATTAATAAGAAATGTCCGAGTCTTGCAACCAAACAAGCCCATTCCATGACTTTAAGATCCTGCAAAGCCGATCTAAAATCTCATGTATTAGTGATCGGTGTCCATTCAACTCCTGAAGGGTGCTGAGTAGAACCTTTTGAATCCATCTTCTCAGAAAAGTTGTTGAATTGCGACCAGTGCGAGTAACAGGATTGCGGAACGATAAATCACTCTTTCGCTAGCCACTATCAAACGTGCACTTGCTGGTAGCCGTTTCTCTTTGTTATATTAGGCATATCATGATCTAATCATAAACAGCAAACATTAAAATATGATTTCCAAAGAAGAAACCTGCGGCGAAGATGCTTTTCTTCCTCATGTGTTGCTCCATTGCTTTTAAGATCTGATCTCTTGCGTATCCCAACATATTCCTTTTATGTGAGATTCACATTTGTATCATCCATCCTTGATAGTGTTACAATCAAAATGCATATGTATAAATGTGTGTGTGTGATAGAGAAAGAAGAGCCATCGTGTGTGTGAGAAAGAAGAGCCATCTCTCTCTCTCGTGTGTGTGTGTGAGAAAAGAGCCATCGTGTGTGTATGAGAAAGAAGGGCCATCGTGTGTGTGTGTGTGAATTGTTATAAAAGTTTTGGGATTCATTCGCATCCAAATGCGTAAAAAATTTTACACAGAAGGTCAATTGTGTAAATTATTGATGCAATTTTTAAGTTATGTATTTTTTCCGTAGGTATGAATTTCTTCGTTTGAAATTTGTTATAAAAATTGACTGCTACTTTTGTTTCTTTATTTGAAAAATATCTCCTAAAACTGGCATATGAGGGTTATGTATTAATTTATGTTTGTTATATATTAATTTATTGGTCGTTCATTAACTCTATATTCAGAAAGTTTGTTAGTGATGGACCTTGTTATTCTGAGTCACGATCAAATGACGAAGATAATATATGTACTGGCACCAAACTCGAATCTAAAACCAAGGTCGAAAGGGACATAAAATGAATAACGGACATATTAGCTATAAAATAAAGTATATATTTTTGTATATTTTTTATTTCATCTATCACACTTTATCAATATGTTTCCTTTGTTTCTATATTTTTTCTATTTAGTAATATATTTATGAGGACAATAGTATAAAGCATAGTAATTAGCCTAACAGTCTATGCATGTTTTCTTGATGGGAGTTGTAGCCCAAGTATCATGGTGGCAAACTCGTGGCCACAGCCTTTTTTTTTGTCGAGTTTTTACTTCTAAGCAATGTGAACTTAAAATAAAACACGCTATTGTTAGTGGTTTGAATGCTTAACCTCGAAATTCTGAACCTTGGTCAACTGATAAAATTGACATCCCACTCTCCAAACTTCCAATTTACACCAATGTGAAGACTTTCAACAGGTTTAACGTTTTTCAACTTTTCTACACGGCAGTTGAGAGCACTAAGTGTAAATGCACTTTCTGATGGAATGTCGTTATAAAAATAGAGTTATAATATTATTCGAAAGAAAATAATTCATAATATATTGAATTATAAAAGACAATAAATACTAGAGTTCTATTCTTGAATATAAAAAACCCTAAAAAAAGCTAGAGCCTTAAAACTATTTGAAATTCAATAATCGGTAAGAAGTTCCAGTCTCAGTTTTAAAAAAAATCGTCATACCTTAAAATGCCTTACAATAAGACTATAAATATTCAAAGTTAAAAAAAAATTATTGTTTTATCCTAAAGTTGAATTGTTTTTGTCGAAGCACATTAAAGAGGGGGAAAAAAGAAACGTTAACTGCTAGTAGTTACTACGCGAAAATAATTTAGTCGCAGATAGAAGAAAGTTTGTCTTTACTATTAACGAATCACGATATTATTCAAGTTATTGCAACTGAAAAGAAAAGATTTTCGACATTTTTGTAGAAGAAAATAATGATAAAAATGGTTCTCTATAAAGAAAAGTTTGATTGGGGTAGCATTTTCAGTAACGGTCAAGTTAAAAAAGTTAAAAGTAAAAAATAAAAAATCAAATAATACTAAAATTATCTCAGAAGAATATTTACAGAAATGCCCGGATGCTTACCCAATAGATTTTTGTGCAGTTGGCTTTCTTTAAACTGCTTTAGGAAGACTTTGAAAGGTCACTCGAGAAGAGTGAATGACACAAAAGAGACCCATTTGAAAACTCCGGAAATATTTTTAGCCAGTACTGTAGTAAAGAAGGCGAGTTATGTAGAAGAAGGTTCTACAAACCTACTAGTAACAAAATCGTTTCGTCTTCTGTATCATTTATCTCCATTCTGAGCTATTCAAGTTCGCAACTTCATGTAAATTATTCAACCAATTTTTTATTTGCTAATATCTACGCCAATCATTCATTGTTACTTTTGCAAGACTGTTTTCTTGTAAAAATATATTCGAAATAGCTTCGATATTCTTAGTTTTGGGCAAAATGGTAGTAGCTTGATCCGTCAGTTTATAAAAAAATTTATAAAAAATTAATATTCCCAGAATTCAAAGCAATAGAGGAAAACAAGAACTATTAATTACTATGTTACGCATTAAGGTAATTATTTGTAAATACTTCTTGAAAAAAATAATTATTACTTTGCATCCAAGAATTGTAATTTTAAATAATAATAAATTAACCAATAATATATATATATATATATAATACTGTTTGTAGAAAAGGCAACACCATGAAGGAATCATCAGAACTAAATGAAATTCAATGCACAAACGACTTGTATTAGTACAAATAAATGACGGAATTTTCAAAGCAAAAAAAAACAATATAAGTGTCCAAAATCAATATTTGGTGTAGCTACCAGGCGCTGTAATAAGTGTTGCTATACAACGTGGCAAGGAGTCAAACAGATTTTGATTGCCTGCTTGTGGAAGAGAATTCCATAATGCTTGTATGTGCAGCAAAAGATCGTCTTTTGAAGCTGCTGGACGCGGATCACGAGCGAGACTCCGACCAACCAAATCTCACCCGTGCTCAATAGGTGACATATCTGGTGAAAAAGCAGGTCAAGAAAGAAGTTGCATGCATTGGGCTTAACAGAAATCTCGAACAGACTTTGCAGTCGTGCTCTAATTAACGCACTCTGGAAGGCAGCGTTCACCGGCATAGCGTCTAACACGAATGCGGCCATCATTGTCTCACAAATTGAAGCGAGATTCATCTGAAAAGACAACTTGATGTCAAACAACTTACCAGACTTTGTGCTCATAAGCCCATTGCAGGCGCAGCAATCGATGGTTTGCCGTAAGGGGGGATCCTGTATTAGGGCATCCTTGCATTTAATCTATAGTGCAGCACGCGTCGACGAATTGACAAAGCCAACGTCAGTACACCTTTAGCAGTAGACCAACGTACTGCCAACTGCCTGGAAAAAGCACAGTACGGTCATTTCTTGCCATGCGGAGCAGGTGTTGATCGTCGCGTGCTGACTTCACCTTCCGTTGTCCACGAGCCAGTTTTTCGAGTAGTACGGTGCTCGTCGGCCCACTTCTTCTAAACTTGCATCACTATGGAACTGTTCCGCTGCAGAAGAGCTCCTACTGTGCGATAGGAAAAGCCTCATTTTCAAAGGCCTATAATCCTCTCCCGTTCAAACACCGTAACTTGTTGGAATATCTCCTTATTTCATCGTGGAGGCATTCTTAGGTATCACTAAGAGTTCGCCACTAACAAATAAATATTAACTGTTTCTAAAGTCTCACTACAGCCCTCTATTTATAAGCTTTCAGCATCAATTCAGAAGGCGCTGTGCACATCCCGCATGCGTGGTGGCTCTGAAACTTTACTATTATACGTAACATTCTATAATTAATGTTTTTAATGTTTGCTGCAATTTTCATTTAATTCTGATGATTCATTCATGGTGTTGCATTTTTCTTAAACCGCAGCATATATATACAGGGTGTTTTATAAATGAGGGGAGTAACTTTAAGGGGTGATAGTACACATCAAGACGAGTAATAGTAAATAGGAAACCAAGTGTCCCAAACGTCTTCCGAAGGAGAAAGGCGCCATCAAAGTTTAGGGTCCTAAATTTCAAATGATGATAAAAAACGGAAAAATGGATCGATTCATTTGCAGTTTTCACTAAAATCATTCTTTAAATTAGAATTTTCTTCAAAAAAAAGTTTTAAAGACAAAGTTAAAAAAATGCCGTTAGAGGGCGCTCTAGACTTTGGAGTACCGAACAACTACCTTTTAAAAGCATTTTTTTATTTTGTTAAATGTTTACAAAAGCTTAGATTTTAACTTGAATTTTGAGCGCAAAATTGAAACCAACCATCGGGAGCGGTTAAGTGGCGCAAATTTAACCGCGTTCAGGGGAGGGGGGGGGTTGAAATGCTCGTATGTAATGATCAAAATAAAAAACGATAAAGCAAACTTTAAGAGGCGATAGTACAATATAAAAACAATCAACTTTGATTAGAAAATGCATGATTTGAATTCAAACGCAAACGTGTTAGAGCATCTTCAAATTTTATCCATGCAAGCGTTATAGCTGCAAGTTTCTGGAAGAAGAATATGAAATTGTGATATGGGGAAGAAGAAGAACGCATATGCAAATTGTTATTAAGATAAAAGCCACTGACCCGAGTGTGCAAGTGTAAATCACAGTACAAACGTAACGAAAGATGTTGCCCTTCACTAATCAAGAAAAGGCTGATATGCACTTCATCTACGGAACTGCAAATGGGAATAGTGCAGAGGCGCGACGATTGTACGGAAAAAGGTTCCCAACAGGTGGTTGCCCCATGATAAAACATTTGTGCGCTTGCACAGACAGTTGTGTGAGACAGGATCCTTTTTTGGTGCACGTTCAAATGCAGGCAGTGCAAAGTCTAACAGAACGGTAGCTGTGGCAGAAAAAATTCTGGATATGGTGGCTGATCATCCAAATACAAGCAAGCGAGCAGTGGCTAGTCAAATTGAAATATCACCCTCCACGACATGGCGAGTACTAAAGGATGAAAGTATGCATCCTTTTCATGTCCAACGAGTCCAGGAACTGACTCAAAGGGATTTTCCTCGTCGAATGGATTTGTCTCGCTGGTATCTGCAGAAGAACACCCTAAATCCCGATTTTGGTGCAACTGTGCTTTTTACAGATGAATGTACATTTACACGTGACGGTACATTTAACACCCACAATTCCCATCAATGGGCAGATGTAAATCCACGTGCGTCTTCTACACATGCATATCAGCGACGATTTTCCATAAATGTTTGGGCAGGAATAATTGGTGACCATCTACTTGGACCTTATCTTCTGCCAGAACGCCTGGAAGGAAAAAAATATCTTACCTTTCTGCAACAGGTGCTACCGGAAATGATGACAGATATTCCCCCTCGTATCCGGCGAGTAATGTGGTTCCAGCAGGATGGAGCACCAGTTCATTTTGCGCCAGAGGTGCGAAATTATCTAAACACAACCTTTCCAAATCAATGGATTGGGCGAGGGGGTCCTGTCCCTTGGCCAGCGCGATCGCCCGATCTTTCATGCCTTGATTTCTTTTTGTGGGGACACCTAAAGAGTCTTATGTATGAGACTCCTATCGAATCTGCAGAAGAACTCGTCGCCAGACTTTTGGCAGCTGTAGGAGAGGTGCGCGATACTCCTGGCGTGTTTCAGAGGGTTCGTGAATCCCTTCTTCGCCGTTGTTCCGCATGCATCGCCTCTAATGGTGAGTGTTTCGAACAGCTATTGTAATCATTTCTAATTAAAAAAATTTTTATAACGTAAATGTGCTTTGTTTCCTTTTTTGTCTCTTAAAACGAAATCTGTTTCAGCGCCCTCTATCACTTTCCGGTTAAAATTACGAGTATGATTTCTTTGATGAATGTTGCTTGTTTTGGTGTTGTACTATCGCCTCTTAAAGTTTGCTTTATCGTTTTTTATTTTGATCATTACATACGAGCATTTCAACCCCCCCCCTCCCCTGAACGCGGTTAAATTTGCGCCACTTAACCGCTCCCGATGGTTGGTTTCAATTTTGCGCTCAAAATTCAAGTTAAAATCTAAGCTTTTGTAAACATTTAACAAAATTAAAAAAATACTGGTAAAAGGTAGTTGTTCGTTACTCCAAAGTCTAGAGCGCCCTCTAACGGCATTTTTTTAACTTTGTCTTTAAAACTTTTTTTTTAAGAAAATACTAATTTAAGGAATGATTTTAGTGAAAATGGCAAATGAATCGATCCTCTTTTCCGTTTTTTATCATCATTTGAAATTTAGGACCCTAAACTTTGATGGCGCCTTTCTCCTTCGGAAGACGTTTGGGACACTTGGTTTCCTATTTACTATTACTCGTCTTGATGTGTACTATCACCCCTTAAAGTTACTACCATCATTTATGAAACACCCTGTATAGTTTAAGATATATCTCCAATAAATCATTATAAAATGTAATTTCAGTTACCTTCCAATAATTTTTTAAGGAAATCAATGTGAGGGAAAACTACAGAAAATATACCTTCTTGTAATTTTTTGTGCCTCCCATTTTTCGAATCTGAAGTTAAAGGAACTAAATCAATATTTCCACATATGATGCAACTAGATTTCTAGAATAAACTAAAAAAAATATTTATGTTTTATTTCTATAGTTAAATTTTGTAACAATGAAATTTATTTCTATTTCATGATTTCATTAGAAATACATTTTGCCTTTTTATTATTTTCTGCAGTTGTTTCCAAGTGATATATTCTTGAGTGTGTTTCGACATCTACTCAAGACAATGATTTTGAAATTAAAATGTGAATGAATATTTTTTTCTCCAAAACTCTTTGCTATGGTAACAAATTTTATGAGGTGACGAGGCTCCTTCGGAGTGCATTTTTTATTCATATAAACCTAGTGGCATATTTTTGTTCTTTTTCACGTTTATTGAAATATATAGATTTCTAGAAAGGTCAAACATTTCAATCACGTGATGAAGATTAAAATAATGTTTCGCTACGTTGGCAAAGTTATCTCACATTTTTGTTAAAAGTTATATTATTGAAAAAGATTTATAGGGTTCAATTCGAAACCTTTTTCTATAATCTTAAGTAGTGTAATTTATATGTTATGAAATTTTTTTTCTTCTAAAGTTAACTATAAATATTTAAAAAATGGAAATATGCTTCTTTATTGCGAATTTTTCCTTAATGATACATCGCGATTAAATGTAAAGCCTTTTTTTGCATAAGAGTATTTTATCATAACGTACCTCACTTTTTTTTTATCACCTCCAGACTTTTAAAAATAAACAAACTAAGACAAAACAATTTTCTTCAATTAATATTTTATAAAACTTTTTGAAGGAAATAATAAGAAGAAAACCAATTTTTTTAAAATATGCCATTTTCAGAGTAAATGATCATTTAGGGCGAAAGAAAGTTTCTCAGTGATTAACGAAGAAATTTAATCCTATGAAGGGAAATTATTCTTTCAGATAATTCCATTTGATGACTGCTAGATGAGAAAAATGAATAGAGTAAGATGACATGTTTTATTTTTCAGAATGTTACTACATCTCACCAAACGAAGAAGCAACTTTATCATCAGCTGAATTCGCTTCCCAAGATGTGAAATCAACTTTAATACAATCCCCACAGAATTCAGGACTTCAAATTGACGTAAGTTGATTTCATATATCTAATGTTTGCCAAATATTCTGGGATTTTTTTTATCACTCGTAAAAAAGACAAAACTTCATCATAGCTTTTCACTCAGAGCATCAATGCATAGGATTTCTTTACACGTAGATGTATGTATATCGAGTCAATGGGCCCATGGTTACAAGAAAATCGTTACACTAAAAATTTTAAAATGGAAAAGGGTAGTTGTGCTAGTTATATAAAAAAGTTTTTTACTTCCCAATCTTTGACAGACTCTTTATTTCAATTTGAGAAACAGGAAATTGAATTGCTCTAATGTGATCTGTGTGTGTTATTATAAGATATAAATTGAAATATTACTTACGATCATATAAGATGTATGCAAAATGTATTCCTTGAATTTTAAAGGTACAGATTATTTTATTGCTAAATATTTATTTTAAATATTTATATAATCTCTTCTTTTTCAACTTATTAATCTTTACTTATAATAAATTTATGCTGAACTGCTCTAAAAAGAGTCAGAATTCTAAACGAATTACGTATGTATTCTTTTACAAAAACGAAAAAATTAAAAAATGTTTCCTTAAAACAAGTGATTGCAAGTCCCAGTTGACTACTTAATTCAGGATCTGGGTCCAGTTTTCATTGCGTCAGGCTAGCGGATTGATGAGGATGTTAATTTCACTTTCAACAGCACTAGACCCGTGGTGGGATGTCACAGAGAGATGTGCTAACTTTAAAGAGCCACTGAACCATGTTTCAAAATTATCGTTTGCCTTCATATGCAGTTTTTAGTGCAACGTTATTTAAAATGAAAAAAAAAACAGTCAAATATCTAAAACCTACTAGAATAAGCCAAATACCTATTGAACAATATTGAACTTAAAATTATATATAACCTTGGTGAGAACTTTTCCCATTAAAGGCCATTTTGCATTGAATTTATCAAAAATAATTTCATTTTTAGCATATGAAGTAAACGATATCAATTTTTATATTTTTATCTACTTGTACGGAAAGATTTAATTTTGTCAAAATCTTGTTAATAATACAGCTTTATTAATTTATAAACTGCTTTGAATAAAACAACTTAAGTAGTGTGAATTTTAAAAATGTTACCCTACTGGCGAAAACCAATTTTATTAGCATACAGCTTCAGCTGTTATGAATACATCTTCAGCTGTTACCTATACTTTATAGTAAAATTGAGTTCCTAAATATTTTAACAAGCTGATGTAAATACATAAAAGAAAAATAAATAAACAATCACACTTTGTTTGTTTTTTAATCAAAATAACTCAAGAAATCTTAAATGCAAATCAGTTGAAACGTAATACGTTTTTAAAATGTATGGATAGAAGTATAGGGGACTGAAATGAACAGATTTCGCATAGGTAGAAAGCGCTGTTGAAAGATATATGGGTGTGAAAACGTTTTGTTGGCTTTAATTATCAATCCCCGCTCAAATTTTGAGTAGAGTCATTGTTACACTAATTTGAATCTTGCCGACATGTATTTCATACATAGAGCTACAAATCGAAATGGAAAGCCTTCTCCTATGGTATATTAGATAATGCGAGATGGACCTGCTCTTTGGTCACTACTTTCCTCGAAATTTGACATACTTTGATTGCTCTTGTGGGGTCACATGAAGAGCATTATCTGCGAAAATCTCATTGATTTCCTGAAATTTTTGAAAACGTACTCCAATCCATGCAATGCCGCTGTGAATCTTGTCTCTTGTGGTCGCTGTTTCGAGCACCCATTGTAAAATGTTTATTTCTCTTGACTTTTTACCCTTATATGCTGGTAATTATTAGTATCAATATGGAACCTCTTTTGGACAGTATTTAATGCCTCTCGATACAATTTCTCTCGGAAAATATTGAATGGGAAAAATTGTTTAAAATGAGTTTAGAATAAGTTTTCATTTGCTCAAAAAAGCTAGAAACGCAAATAAATTATTATCTAAAGAAGCGTTTCGAATATAGTAAGATTTAAAACTTTTAAATCCTCCTAGGGAATTTCATGAGAAGACCCTTTTTTCCTTCTAAAATAAATTTTGAGTCGATAAAGGTCGTATAACTTATATAATTTTTTAATGATATATTTATTTTTGATTTAAAATTAATTACGCATTTGAAGAATAAAATAATCTGTGTATTAGCTTGCACAGAGTAATTATCAATGTGTAAATTATAATTTGTATCTCTTCTAAAAATTATTATTTCTTTCATGAAATATGTAGGACATGAGGTGTTTTCATATTATTATTTTCATGACTTCTCACCATTTAATAATTCCAATCTCCAAAGCAGTTTTTTCCCTAAATTTAAAATGTTATGAAGTTTAAAAATTCCGATTTCAAGCTGACATCTCTTAACTACTTGATAATCACTTTAATCTTATCATCTAGTGAATATTATTACATATTGGATTAAAAACACATCATTAAATAAATTAAAAGGGAGCCTTAGAAGACTAATTTATAGATTATAATGGATAAAAAAATGCTTGTTTGGCCACCAAAATGTTTTCAAACATGATGATTTTCGTGATTTCAAATATTTTGACACAAATATTCATTAGACAATCTTATGTACATTTTGAGATTTTATTTTTTAATCTTCAAAATTTGTCTTCACTATTCTTGAGCTTAATTTTTAAAGAAATTATCTAAGAAATATCAGTTTATTATATTTCAAAGTAAATATCGTTTATAAAGTTCATTATTTGCCCACAATAATTCTGATTTTAACTTATGTCACTTTTATTATTTGTGACTGAATCCATTTCCCCGTAATTAAAAATCACTATTCGTTTAAGGTAAAGCACACGATTAGAAATAAATTAAATATTGGGGTACAACGAACAGATTAAAAAGCATAGACTGTATTACGTTCATGAAGTTTTTAAGTTAAATAAACGTATGAATTTGTGTGTATATATGCAGGTAGACGCTTAAAAATACATTTGATTTAATGTATTTTCAAGAAACTTTATACTACTTTACAATGGAAAGGTTTTAAAACATATTTTATAATAAGGAAGCTAATACTGTGTGAAGACATTAAATCTATCTTCAATCGTATATAAAAGATATTTCTTTTCATTTTAGAAGAAATCATATTCACTTGAAACAATCTTTCTTTGAAGAAAGGTAATGGCAAGTATCCAGTGATAGTCTCTGGTGGATTATCAATCTAGATTGGGTTGTTTTCATATGTGTTAGTCAGCATTCAAAATGACAAGTAATCCTTTTTTCGAATAGACCGTTAGAGAGATTTCTAGTAAAAATGCAATGATCTATGTAATGCTGAGAAAGTAAGTTCAACAATTGAATGATGTGTTCATGATTAAGCACGGAGTTGTATTGTTAATGATGGTTGATGGTGGGAAGACATAGGGTTCACAATAATATTGCTATGTAATGGGTTTCCACAAATTTCAAAAACTGTTCAATTGCTGCATCTTTCTTTGAAGAGGGTAGGGACAAGTTGATTTCGCTATATGGAAAATGTCTGAATAATTTTGGTAACTATATAGGAAAATAGTTTCCGACATGCTTTTTCAAGTAAAAATAAATTTTGCTTCGAAAATATCTTTTTTATGTGAGTTATTCCAAAATGATACTTAGTTCGCGGACACACCTCGTGGCTTGTGAAATGTCTTACCAGATTGTGAATTGCTTTGTAAATAACACTAAATATTCTTCAGTTAACTCACAAAGTTGTATCTCCACCTATCAAGAAATTTATAATTTTAATTTTTTTTTTACTGATTTTTATCCTACTCTAAAAATAATGCCAACAAAACTTAATTTTGTTAACACTCATAATGATTTATATATAAAATAAATTTAATATGAAAATCTTTTTATTATATATATATATATATATATATATATATATATATTTCAAAAAGATACACAAAATAGTTATAATCCTAAGATAACTATAGTCACATGATAGTATAAAGTCTTAGCCACAGAAATAATATAGCAAACTCCTGGCCTTAGGAACCAGGATTGCAGGTTTAAACAAAGTTTTGCCGCCAGCCAACCTTCACCTGTATTTGCCAATACTCTGAGCCATAGGGAAAGTAAGAAATGTCAAGAGAAGTTTAACTATTTTTACAAATAAACCATAATCTATTAATATAAAACGATAATATTATAGCCTATAATAATTACTAGAAAATGTTAAAATCAAAACTAAAACAATTAGATAAAGACTTACCACGTGAGTACAGCAATAGCCATTTTCCCGAGGGTCAGAAAGATGATTATCAGTAACGTTTAAAATTAGTAAGTTTTGATAAAATAACATAAAGTCTGTATATATGCATTTAAAAACTCTAATTTTTGCTTTAAAATTTATAGAAAATAAAAGTACAACCCAGACATATACAATTATTTTAAATAATATATATTATTGTTCATTTACTTAGCATGAGGTGCCTTCTTTCGATTAACTGTACAACTAATTAAAAATTTTATTTTTATTACATATATTTTACACTAAACTGATAGGAATATAACATTTTATAAGATTAGCAGGGTATCCATGTTCCATACAATGTTTAATAAAGTTATTAAAATTTAAACATATAATAAATTTATCATAACTGAAAATAATATTTCTATATATAGGTATGTATAAATTCGAATTCCAGTATGGCACTTTAAGAATGTTAAAATTAAAATCATATCTTTTATCATAAATATTGCTATATAATTTATAGTCCTTAATATAAAATAATACATCCCAGTTAATTAGTTTTAACTGGATTACTATTAATTTTAATTAGGTTTAAATAATTGGGATAAAAAGTAACATTCGGGTTAACATTATTATTTTTACCAAAAATAATAAGATCATTCATGTATCTAAAAATGTAATAATCATTATTAATAATATATTTATATTCGTAAAAGTGTAAACATAATTTAGCCAAACTATTGCTAGCAGGGCCACCTTGAGGCAAACCTTCAGTTTGTTTGTACGAAGAACCATTAAAATTAATGTAGTTTTCTTTTAAGACTAAATCTATGAGAGTTCTAAATTTTTGTAAATTAATATTAATGTTATAATTACTGTGATTTTCTAAAATCACCTTAATAATATCATTGATATCAAAGGAATTACAAAGATCTTCAAAGTCATAACTATGAACTAAAGAAATATTTTTATTTTTAAAAAATCTCTAATATCTTTACTATTTTTAATTATAGCTTTATTATATTGCTTATTGATGTTTTGTATAATATTATGCACAATTTTACCTGCACACACACACACACATATATATATATTACAAAAATATACAAAAAATAGTTATAGACCTAAGATAACTATAGTTATGATAGAATAGATTTAGTCACAGAAATACTAGAGCAAACTCCTAGCCTTAAGAACTAGGAATGCCGGTTTAAACAATGTTTTTCGGCCAGCCAACCTTCACCTGAATTTGCCAATACTCTGGGCCATAGAGAAAGCAATAAATTTCTAGAGAAGTTTAACTATCATTATAGATAAAACCATATTCTATTTATGTAAAACGATAATATTATAGCCTGTAATAATTTCTAAAATATTTAAAATCAAAGTTAAACTATTAGATAAAGACTTACCACGTGACTCATGTTTCCCAGCTATGGACAGTAACAGTATAGCATAAAATTATGAAGTTTTGATAAAATAGCATTAATACTATATATACACATTTAAAAACTCTATATTTTATTTTATAATTTATTGAAAATAAAAGTACCACCCAGACAAATACAATTATTTTTTAAGAAAATATAATATTGTTAATTTACTTAGCTAGAGGCGCCATCTATCTATAAACTGTACAACTAATAACTTTTTTTTATTTAACTGTTAGGTAACTTTTTATAAATTTAGGAGGGGAACTGTGTTCCAAGCAATGTTTAATAAAGTTATTAAGATTAGTGTGGGTATATATATATATAATACCCACACTCGGAATTTATCTTAGTAAAACAGCTTCATTGCGTAGAAGCTATTTTACAAAAAGTATCATATAATTAGCAAACAAATTATAGTCATGTTTGTGTGAGTTTGAACAAGTAGCTAGTTTACAAGAGGGTGAGAATTTTGAAAATAATTTTTTTAGTTCTAGTTAACTGATAGATATCTCAGATTCAATCTTAATTATTAAATTAACCCATAAAAAAGTTAATCACATCTTCTGTAAACCAGAGTATAAAAACTGCATCATTAATTTATGTGCAACAAGGAAGGGTATAAAAGTAAAATTTAAAGTTTTGTGTGCACTCTTATGCCTTATCTCTCAAGCTTGATTCTTTAGTCTTGGTGAGGTATTAGTACTTGATAATTTATTCATGGTGCTACATCGAATTGTTTTGAGATTATTTCTGGGGAAAATTTACTTTAACACGTGACTTTCATTAACGCCCTTTGGAAATATAGAAGAATAAATTATTCGGAAGGGACATTTCCTAAATTATTCACATAAAAAAATTTAAACGATTAGTTTTTTTTTAATAATGGTTAACTAATTTTAATTCTACTAACATTTAATCGGCTTGTCAAGGGCAAGTTTAGTCTTAAGTCTACTCTATTTTAAAGAGAGAACAGCTTTCATACAAATAGCTTGAAAGATAGCTATTTGGGGCCAATAACTTACCTTACTCTAAATGGTGACACAAATTTGAATTAATTGGCCATATTACTACATGGACTTGAAAATACAATACTTGAGAATTATTTGAATAATACATAGACATTTAGAAGACAAATCAAGTAAGATATTTTTTTCTTTATTATTTTTTATTGTGTTTCTTATACCTTTTAGAGCTTTATTTCTATCCGCGTATGTAAAAACATTTATCTTTAGTTGCATCTTTGTTTAAATTTGACTTGGTTAATAATTGTTTTGACACATGGAGAACCTGTATCAATCTATTCAATTGATCTTAAAATAATAAGCCTTTGTACTCTTTGTATTAATGCTGAAAAGAAAGAATAAAAGTTGAATTATTTAAGTATCCTTGAAATAAGATTTGAAAAAATAATAAAAGAACGAATTAATTTAAATAACAGTATCTATTGATTAAGAAAAATATATTTAGTTTTAAGCAGGCAGATGGATGTTTTATACAAAGGAATACTGATTTGTATGGATAATAAAGTTTGACAATACATATAAATTCCACATATAAAAGTTATACCTGAAACCCAAAAAGTGCCAGAGAATTAATCCAAGCATTCTACAAGAAAAATACTTTTATATGTACACTTCTATGTATACGTATATACACTTATATAATAAAAAGCTAGTTTTTGAGGAAAAAAATTGAACTTTACAAAATATTTGTTAACTAACTAGACCGTGTGATAATTTTAATTTGCGAAAATAGAATAAAAAATAGTGTCTATTTGAAACATTTTGAGGATAATTCTATGAGACTCTAAGGCAGCAAAATAAAGAAACCTATCAAATAATTAAGAAAACATTTAAAGAAGCAAGATGTCCTCCTAAGTTAGGATTCTAAAAGGTGTTTGAACTAGAATCAGAAAAAGAAAAAAAATGTCTACAAAAATTATTAAGCAGAATATCATAATTTAGAGAACTCAAATCAATACATCCCAGTTCGTTTGATTTATCAATGGAGGAAATAAAAAGCGCCGAAATGCTTATCCTATGAAGTGACGTAATAGTTGAATGAACATCTTTCAATTGGAATCAGCTTACGAATGGGATGGAGAAGAGTCAATCGAGTTGGTGGGATGTTAGAGTTATTCCAAATTTCAAGATTTGAATTTTATAATTAGTATGGAATTTCATTTGATATTTTTATATAAAGCATCATTTATTTCAATGAGTCAGTGTGTGTTCACTAATTCAATAATATTTTTAAACACTATTTTTAGAGTTCCCTATTGATATCTTTAGAATATAACTAAACTTGAGAGTGTTGCGCGTGTGTTAAGGAGTTCACTAAACACGCTCTATATATAATCTCCGTAATGTTAAAAATAATTAAGTTGAAGGAACATTATTAATGATTGGACGTGCATAACATTCACCATTTTTTATATGCATTGATTGTATTATTTTTATTATTTTTAATGAAAGCCTTTTAAAATTTGTGTGTGGGGGAGGGGGGAAGGTTAAGAAAAATCATACATGGAGTAACATGAGAAAAGCTTCCAATGATGAAAATTCGTGTACATTTTAAACCGTAATATTTATAAACATAACTTCATTAACAAAAATATCTCATTAACGTATTACTATGTGTGCGAGAGTTTTAAAGTTGAAACAACAGTAGAATTTTCCAAAGTGTTCCATTTGTGTTTTAATTTACTCTTTTGAGAGAAATTGCAATTTATATAGTAACACTTTTTTACTTTTAAGTAGTGCATGCCAGTACCATAGTTTGGATTGCTAAAATACTTTTAATTTATTTACAGTAAATATATTTAAACAGAAGCAGAAGGAATTACTGTTTATTTTCCAATAAAAATTGCAAATTGAATTTTATCACCTGTTTTTGTCAAGTCACTCCTTCAAGAATTTTATCCAAACAACAAAATATTGACTGTCAATATTCAAGGTAAAAAAGTGATATAAAAGGAGTCTTAAGACCTGCTTCATAGTCCAATTTTTATATTGCATTCCTTTGAAAAATTCGAAAGTAGTGTAGTGGAAGCTGATGCACGATACCTTTAGCGTGTTGCGGTAGTTAGGAGAGGGCTGTCAGCTCAGTTGTCACTTGACCGAGGTTTAAAATCAAGAGGTCCATCGCCAATAGTTCTCGGGTTGCTCTTTTATGTGTTGTTTTTTTCCTCACTCTCCCTTCTCCTTACCTATTGTTTCCATAACATTGATTTCATATTTTAAACAAATTTCCACATAATGAGTTACATTGTCGTTTTGTTTCAAAACATATTTCTACAAAAATTATTCAATCCACGACTAAATTTATTCGTTATTGTTTTCATTATCAAGTATAATTAACTCTGACAGGTTTTTAGTGGTTATATTAGTTGGTTCTATTTATCTGAAGAAAGTGTTTTGTTTGTTAGAAAATATATATATATATGAAAAAAGTCGAAAAAATTTTCTGTTAAGAGAAAACTTTTAACGAAAAAAAAATGGAAAAATAAGATTACAAAGGAAAAAATGTTTTCAAAGGATTCAATTTACTTTAAAGTGTTAGGAAGTCTCCTTTCCTTTGAGAGTTTAGGGTCGATCTTAATTCTATCTTTACTGAAATCACTATTGAAGCGAGAAAAGTATTCAGGTTTCTGTGAAATCTTAGCAATAAGTTTAGTAGACAGAGCAAAAAATTAAAAAAAATACATAAATACATGATTTTTTTCTTTCATTTATGATTTCTTTCTTTCATACATGATTTATTGATTATGGTTACCAGCGTGCGTTCGGAAACGCTCTCTCAGGTTTTTGAATCAAGTTCAGTGGAACTGTGCAATGTAGACAACTAGCAACAATATGCATGTTTAGGTTTTAAAAAATATATTTCACCTGCGCTTTTAATTGGATAAGAGTAGATGATTCTCGAAAATTTAGGCTTCTTTTTCATAATGGAAAAGTGAGTCTTAGCTTCCCTTTGGAAGTTGAGCGATTCCTCTCCAAAATTTCGACTCAAAAATAGGGTTTAGATCTCGCCAATAATGTTTATTTCAATTGGAGCCATCAAGGCTCAACTTTTTCTTATTACTTGTTATGACTCAAATAAAAATGGCCGCTGTGGTCAAGGTAACGGATTCGTGGCCAACGTGTCATAAGTTGGAGCCTGATATCGCAGAAAAAGCACCATGGAAGGGAACGTTAAATTTGTCGAGAGCTCAAGCGCGTCCTTGTGTGGTGTTGCAGTTAGGAGTGCCAGCTTAGGTGTCATCCTCGTCACTTGATCATGCCTCAAAATTAACAGGTCTGTCGCCAAAAGCCCTAGAGTAGCTAAATAGAGTGACCTTAATATTCACTCACTCCAATAAATAAATAAGTGAAAACAATTTTAAGATAAAAGATCATTTGAAGGAAAGAAAAAATTTTCAAAGTCCAACCGTTTTGAATCTGGCCCGTTTCGTTTCTAGCATCTTCTAAGAGAATTCTTTTTTTGTTGCTAAGCAAGAGAAGAATTGAAAGTGTCCTGAAGAACTTTTCAACTCAATTTCTATTTCCTAGAGGGAACGAAATGAAATATTTTTTAACACTTTTGTGTGTGGATACTATAAGTGGTTGATCAGTCCCTTCTAACTCCTTAGAACCATAGAAATATTGAGTTTCATAGGGATTAGAATTTCATTTTCAAAATATCCCAGCTTCAATAGAATCACTTGAACTGAAGAGAGAAAAACATACTTTGATTTCGGCTACATTTTTAAAGGGGTGACTAATATCAAGAAAATCTAAATTACTTATACAACTATATTTAGTAAAAAAAAATATCTAAAAATTGCTCTAAATAAAATATATTTATTTTGGGAGCATATATATATATATTCAAAATGTTATAGGGATGTTGAGGGATGTTCTATATTTATTTGGAACACTATGTATATGTAAAATATGAATTATTTTTTAAATGTTTTTAGATATTTATAGATGATAATCTCTCAATAATTATTTCAATAATTATCTTCATGATAATATAACAGTAGGGTCATTTCTGTTCAAAAAGTGGAAAATCAAGTAATTCGTTTTTAGGTTTACAAGTTTTTCTATTAGAAAACTTGATGAATTATGAGACATTTGTAAGTTATTAAGTCTTACGTGAGATTGGCACTTATTAAATTTTCTTGATTTATTAAATAGAGATATTTTAATAGAATTCAGTAGGTATTCGTGACTTGCACATCTTTTGAAGAAGAATAAATATACAATATGCTTTCTATAAAGAAGTATGTTCTGTCTCAATTTTTTATACACATCAAATGATTTAGTTGTTTAATATTATTTAAAGGTCTTTTTTTAACACTATTTTTTCTTAACAAGCAATAACGTTCGTAAAAAATATCTGGATGTAGAAGGAAAAAAAAGAAGAAAATTATATTGCTGGAAAAAAACATATATTTAAATTATACTTCTTAAATATGTGCATAAAAGCTTGTTTTTTTAATATTAATTAATATATGTATATTATTCTTCAAAAAATGACAGATCACATTCCAATTATCTATTTGTGAATTCATTTTTAAAATCAAATATTAAATTTTTGAAAATTTCATCCAATTAAAGGAATAAAACTTTCTAAATCTATCTCGCAGTTTCTTATGGCAATCTACACTATTAAAATATGTAGATAAACAAACGTATGTATATATGAGAGGGTATCTTTTCACGAACCGCTGAACGCAGAAACGTGAAGAAAGTACTAAAAAATGGAAAATGATCCTAAGAAGCCATTTCAGCCACTTAATGTCCAAAATTTCAATTAGTTGAAAAGATATTAATTAAAAACTTTAAAATACACGATTAGCCTGCCCCTGTAGGCAGTTTATTCTGCAAAAATGGCAAAGAACCTGACGGGGAAAGATTTTCAAACTCATTTTATTTTCCGTATCAAAATCAGACAAAAAAATAATTCCAGAATCAGATAGACCGTTTACTTTGCCAAGTAAAGATGTAATTTTTTTTAAATATAAAATAAAGATATTTTGTATCTTTTACAATTTTTTCGAAAATGAGTAAATCTTGTAGCATTTTTATGAAAATAGTTTTCCAGTCATTCTGTATCATTTTCTAATCAATTTTATCAAGCGAGCTTCCGCACAGAAAAAGTTCCTACATTGCTCTTTTAGAGTCAGTGATTTATAAAACCAAATACCTAAAACGATTTTTTTTTACCGATTTTTTTAAAAAATACTCAAAATTCTAAGTAAACATTTGATAACTTCGTCATTTATATAAATATTTGCACGAAATTTTTTTCATATGTCAAACGCTACTATCCATGTTTTATCTAAAGATTGGAAAAAATGCTTAAAAATAACGGATCATAAAAAGTTTTTGTGTTTTCCGTCTAACTGACTTTATTCGAGAATTCATTTTATGCAGTTCTTCCCTTGCAATTGATGCGTATAGTTTGAAAGGATTAACTTAAAAACTATGCCCTTAAAAAGTTTAAAAATTCATGGATAGCTGTGTGTTCTATGAAGCACGTGCATATATTAACTGAACACGTAGTGTTCAGTTAATATCAGCATTTCCATCTTAAAATAAGGAAAATAAACCCAGAATGTAATATGTGCTGTTAACGAACATCAAGCCTTTCTAAAGGGGAAAATCAGCAAAAAAAAGAGAATATAATTTTACTGTAAAGAGAGAAAGGGGGGTAATTCCCATAACTAAATCAGTAATCTTTTTAAATCATAAATAAATTTTTATATAATATAATCCTACACAGTTCGTTTTCTGGTGGATGGAATTCGATTTATTTTTAAAGCCATTCTTATAATCTGAGTGTGTGGCGGTAATAACCGCACTCTGTACATGAAACGTATGTAAGGTTTCGCCCTGCAGTACACAATGGACAGTTGTTCAAGTTCTTCCTGTTGCAACGGCAAGCGCCTGTCCAATGGTACCGAGATTTTGATCCACAGCATGAAAACACCCTCTTCAAATATGGGTGTTCGTACTGTCCGCTGCCACCCAGTATCTTCAATGGTGACTCTGAAAGATGCATGTTCCACCAGGTTCTGATGCACCTGTGCCGAACATTTGATGGTTGGGTTGCCGCCTCTTTGGATATCTTTCACCATACAGCCGAGCATCATCACGCCCATTTCAGTTGGCTAGGCTATAAATGAAGTGGACCGGCTTTCGTTTCCTCGCACGCTCATAGTATCTTAAGGCGATATGGTACCATCTTCACAATTTTTTTTATTTTTAATATTTCATATTTGGTTTGAATTGTATTTTATGAAGGTTAATATTTAATAATAATTCCATACAAAATTTTTTTAATTTGTTGCAAAATGTTTGTAAAATTAAAATTTGTCTAGCTTTTTTAAGCATTTTTTAAATCCCTAAGGCTTTTTTAAATATGTCTCTTTTCTTTCAATTTTTTTTCCAAGCAGCTTATAATATGCTACATAAAACTGTGCATGGGGTTTTTTCTACTGCTGCTCTTTAATTTTTTATTAATTATTTTATAGTTAAACTTCCAAAAATTCCCAAAAAAACATTAATTTTGATTTTGAAATTTTTTAGAAAAAGTACTAAACATGTTAGAGCTAATTCCATGCACAGTTTTACAAAACATACATTTCAGAACATGTATAAAAATTTTCAAACCCATATTTCAATTATCAAAAAAGCCTTAGGGTTTTGAATAGCAGTATATGTACAAAAAATTCAACATGGAGAAATATGAGTTTGAAGTTTTCATTCTATGAATAGCACGATATAATATTCATCGAATAGTCTGAAACTTTTATGAAATGTTAATTAGCTTATTTAAAACTACTTACCATAAAAAATTGCTCAAATGTAGAACAATTAAACAGTATACTGCCATAATGAATATACAGAAAAAAACGAATGAAAGAACAATATTTCATAAAAATTTATCTTAATAATTATAAAAAAAATAAATACACACACTTCAGAGCTAATTCCATGCTCAGAGCTAATGCACAACATGTACAAAAGATGTTTTTGCCTTTATTTTTTATTTCCATGATTTTAAAAGCCTTCGCATATTAAATATTGTACACGAATGAAAAGCAAAATCAAATAGCAATTCATAGGTAAAATATATTAAAATCTAAGAACTGAATATGTGCATTTGTTTAAATAAATATCTTAAAATATTTTAGTATTAAAATGTTGAATTTCACACACATGGGTTATATATATATCATCTATAAAACAAATATATAAATATAGGAGAGTTTTTCTATTCTTACGAACTAGATTTTTAAATATCTGAGTTATCGAAATAAAATTTAATATTTGTGCTTTTGAAGAATCCGTTTTAAAGTTTCATTCATAATAATATCCTAAAAAGCACGGACAACTTTTAAATCTTGTCCCAATCCATTTGTTCTTCCCCCAATAAACAATTCACAAACTAAAATTTTTGCATGAATTGCACAAATCTTTCTTGAAATGATTTGTTTCTGCATATATAATGTCAGTCTCATATACGCGCGGTAGAAATATAATTAATTCATTTTTATCAGGCTCTTTTCTAGCAGATAATCTGAAATGTAGGCGTGGTAGTTGCTGTTTAGCATCAAACATTGCTCCATTACTTAATGAAAAATACAGGTAAAGCTTTGAAATTTTGCAGGCATATTTATAAAGATTAGGGGTATCAAATAAGCTTATAAAAAATTTCGACAGTTTAATGACTTTTAGGGTGCCATATCGCCTTAAATGAGGAAACGACACTTGCCAACCTTGCGAGCTCCCGTACAGCGCAAATCTATCGCGCTTTCCGCTCATTCTTTCTTATGTAATAATGGCTCTTTAGGATGTTTTCTACCTTTCCTCCAAGTTTGTACATGGCAGTCAGGGACACCCTGTATAATGATTAATTGATAAATGAACTTTTCTAATCCCTTTTATTATTTCAAATTCTAAGAAGGAAAATATTGCTAAAATAATGAATTTTTTTTTGTATACTATACGCTTTTGCTTCAGATACCTTTAAATCATGGGTGTCTAAACTATGACCCCTAGTGAGCAACATTGCAAAAAATAAAAAAAAATTGTGTCCGTGCATACAATATATTTTTTTTAACAAATTTAAATAAAAATTAACTCAACGTAGTTTTATTAAAATAAATTACCTTCTTTTTTTAAATTCTTTAATTTGAATTAGATATGAATAGGTGCATATTTTTATTTTAAATTTGTAAAAGTTTGATTTAATAATTTTGATTTCATAAAGATGGGAAAAAAATCAAGTTAATAAGAGGGATGAATTTGTTGTTGAACAAGCAAATCGATATCGGGTTCAATAGACGAAGTTGCAATTCTTCATGTATTTTTAAGATGCTCATTATTGATCTTCGTCCTATTTTTGTATGCTTCACTCTTAAAAATAATTTTTTACAAATATTGGTACTGCCAAAAGCTGAAGAATGAACAGCTGAAAAAGCTGAAGAAGTACATGCCAAAAGCATGAGTGTGAAAATGAGAGGATATGTATCGCGGGGTAGGTAATCTTTATAAAACTCCAGTAAAGAAACATTCCCTAATTTTTCTTTCAGTTGAATGTCACTTTGCAGTTCAATGCATTCAATTTGAAGATAATTTATTTATTTCTAGAGAAAACGGGGTAGAAAATATGTTAAAATACTCTTCATTTTTTCGAAAATCTTGAAATCTTCTTTTAAACTCTTGAATTAAATCGAAAAATAAGGCAGCATAATTTGTGCAACTTATTGGTTCATGTGCAGCCAAAGTACTGAAATGTATTAAATATTTTACTTTTATTTGATTGTGCTAAAATTTTCACTTTCTTTCGAACGCTGTTATTGTTTGGTACATGTTATTAATAAGCTGATTTTTTCCTTGATGTCTCAAATTTAAATCTTTCAAATGTTCTGTTAAGACTACTAAAAACCTAAATCTAACACCCAATGTTCGTCTTCAAATTCATTCACAGGTTTCCCTTTTGTTTCCATAAATATTTGTATTTCAGTTCTCAAATCGAAAATCTTTTGAGCATTTTCCCCTTACTAAGCCATCTGTATAATAAATAACTTCTGGAAATTCAGTGCCCATTACCTCTTGAAATTGTCTATGATTACGTCTTTTTGCTCTTATGAAATTAATGGTTTTTATAACAACGCTTAATACACTTTCCATTTTAAAAATTTTTGCACATCAATTGACCTGATGTACAGTATAATGATATGGCATTAAGATCGTATTGGAGGCAGCGACGGCTTCACTATTAACCATTTTAATAAGTCCCCAATTTTTAACAACCATGGCAGGGGCTCACTCGGTTAGGATAGCTGATAAATTTTTCACAGATAAGGAAAACCTTTTCATCGTCGTTTTGAATGCATCGAATCAATCTACAGACTTGGTTATGTTTTTTAACGGTACCAAAGCAACCATTTCTTCCGTGATATTATATTGTTCATCGATTCCTCTTCTAAAAATTGCCAATTGTTCCGTATCAGAAGCCTCAATGCTTTCGTCATGGCTAACGAATCCAATTTAAAATTTGTACAACGGCTTTTGAAAGACTTTTCACGCTCAACTCAATTCCCCAACTTCTCAATACTTGTTACTATAATTGGGTGTGAGAAACTGATTTTAGAAGATTCCAAAAAATTTTTAGGGCAAACTATGCTTGCTACGCTTTTTATACATTTTTTTATAAATTCGCCATCAATAAAAGGTTTTAATTTTTTCACTATTAAATTTGCTACGACATAACTTTCTTTTACAATGTTATTATTTGGAGTAGATGTCTTTTTGAAAAAATTTTGTTCAGACCCTTTTTAGCGCGTTTTTCACGTAGTGGAACAAAAGAGCTATTAGGACGCAAATTTCGTCTTCGTCTTCGTTCCATATTTTGTCGTACCTTTTTCTCAGCCAATAAGCAACCAATTGACCTAGGGGTTTTCAGCATTGGGTCGCATTTGTGCCCTAGACGAGCCGAATCATATTTAAAATTTGCCATAGTTTTCCCGAATTTTCCTACAAATTTTCCTGAATTTCGCTAGTTTATAACAAAATTTTCTCAAATTTTACCTAGTAAATTTATTGTTTGCAAAAAGTTTTTTAAAAAAAATCTACCTGCATATTTCTGAGGAAATTTTCACAAAAATGAGGAAATCTTTTCTGTTATTAAAAAGTTTATTAGTTGCATTATTGTAAAATACAACATGTGAAAAACACCCTAAAATTATTTGGCCATGCCAATGATTGATATCTTGTTTTTAGTTCTGTGATTTTATTTTTACGGCAAATACCGAGATATTCATCGTATTTTGAGGCATGCTTTTGACTGTAATGTCGTTTTAAATTGTCGTCTTTAAAAACTGACACAAAGTTCCTACAAACTAACCAAAGTGCTTTATAATTCTCCTCTTTAAAAATGTACTTCAACGTCCAGTTTTCATTAAAAACTCTTTTTCCATCTTCAATTTTTTTTCTTCTTTTAGGCTCTGGTTGTTGTTTTTTAATGACACGGAGGCCATCTAAAAAAAATCATATATTTTAATTTTATAAGCAAATATCCATAATAAATATGATTTATTCGTACCTTCTTAAAGAATTTGATATAAGAATTAGGAAATCAAAATACAACGCAATATAAAATACAAATATTGTAATTCTTCAAAGAATATTAATCATTTTTAAAACGCTTTTATAAACTTCACTTGCATGTATCGGAATCTTAGAACTCAATTTTTACCCACTTTAAGAGATCGGATTAATTCGAAATTTTGCACACTTGTCAAGGACCGCTGACAATACAATAATTTCATAATTTTGTTCCATTGTCCTTATCAGGATCGTCAGGAATAACGATAATCAGATTTGGCGAATGTTCCATATACCACTTCCAGATTTGGCGACTTATTGCACATGCAATTTTCAAATTTGGCGACTAATTCCATGTACCATTTCCAGATTTGGCAAATAATTCCAGATTTAGCGTCTAAAAGAATAACGTGAAACACTAAAGTGAATGTTTTTAATTTAAAGCTAATTACATGCAAGTGTAAAATACATTCGTGTAATACGAATAAACCAAAAAAAAAGAATTCTTTATGTGAGAAAGCGGAAGGTAGGTGTGTGTTAGCATTTCTGATTAGCGTTTTTTTATTTTCTGAAAATGAAAAGAAAAAGAAAAGGCTCGTGCATGTGAAAAAATAATTTATCTCCTAACTGCTAAATATTTTTTATTTTTATAAAACAATACGCTTAGAAGGGATGATGCGAATTAACATTATAGCAATACGTTTAATAGGTGATAATGCAATTGACATTAAAATAACCATGTTTTTATTAACTCGCTTTGTTGAATGTCTGTCCAGGTGGAATTTTGTAACAGATTTTAAACTGACTTCCCGATGAGCTAGAGACTTGAAATTTATACCATAGCTCAGAAGTGGATGACAATGCATGAAAATAGGAAAAAGAAGGGACAAAAACGAAAAGAAGAATTTTATACTTTTCAGTCCGTTAAAAAAACATGGCACATTAAAAAAAAATTTTCTTTCAAACTTTTTCTTCTTAGCACACTTTTATTAGTTTGACCTGTATCTAAAGAGACGAAATCTTTGAAGTATAACGATACGGGACTCATCCGAGGCCCGTAAACGGAGAGAATAAATACCCTTCTGATCCTTTAATTAATATCCATTGAAGAGAAAGACTAATTCAAGCTCCAAATATCAAACTCAAGGATAAATTCAACAATGAATAAATGATAATTTAAAAAACTAAAAAAAAACACGATTTTATTGTAGAACGAACTAAAAAATGAAAAATAAATTATAGTTTCAAAAAAACTAAAGAACGTGCTTTTATACTGATTCGAACTAAAAAGAAAAAAATAATTCGTAATATAAGAATAAAATGATGAACGAGAAAATGAATGTCATTGGGGTAAAAGAGTGTGGTGCTTTGTTAATACATTTTTACATTTCGAAGTAGAAGTTAGAAACTATAACAATCGATATATTTATAGAACACCACACGTTTTTACCCCCAATGACATTCATTTTCTCGTTTATCATTTTATTCTTATATTACGAATTATTTTACTTGTACTCCCTATACAATTTTCAAAATGTCTTCAATAGTCTGTCTGTGGCTTCAGAAATAGTTCCTTTATTTGTTAGTTCATTTGTTTAATCCTGTACTACAATTGTGACATACCAAAAGAATTTTACTATCAAGCATGTATGCACATTTCACAAAAGTTTGGGAAACGTCTGGTTTCTTAAAATGTTAAAATTCCACTACTGTATTTTATGCTGTGAAATTTATTTAGTGCTTATTAAACTTATTTAGTGTAGAAACACACATATTTTGTGTAGAAACACAAAGTTTGTCACAGTTGAGCATGTTCTTCTTCAAAAAGGTTCATATTCATTTAATCTATTTCAAAGCAATCTTCCAGATAAATCTTCTTTCAAAGCATCTTTTTTCATCTTAGAGCGTTTAGAGATACTGTAATTTCTGATATGACTGTATATTATGCGGTAATCTGTTTTTCCCTGGTTTCTAACTTAATATTGTTTCTTATTTCCTACATTTTACGAAATAGAAATGCTTTATTTAAAAATCTATATTTACAACTTCTTTTCCTAAAAATTTATTATGGCAGTCAACTCTTGACTGACCCTATATCTGTTTTGTAATTCTGCTGCTATTTTTTATAATGCAAAAAAAGTCATATTTTAAATGAGTCAAAATCCTGAATGTGTTTATTTAAGATATATGCTTAAAAATAAAACCATTTGAAAATCAAATATCAATTTGCTTTTGATTAAATTTATCAGGATATTATGTTACTTTTTCTACAGAAAAGACCAGCTCTCAAAAATGTGCATATTAATTTAAACAGTAAAGTTGTTTCCTGTATCCATAATTATAGAGAGGTTTACTGCCTATAAAGTATTTTTAGCAAAGTACAGCCATATTTTGCTAAAAAAAATTTGAGCCACATTTTCGGCCTTAAAACTTTAGAGGATATAGAATCCTTTCTCTCTCTCAACTGATTCAAAGTAATCTTAAAATATTAATGACTTTCCTTTAACTTAACACGTTCTAATTAGCATTATTTTCAAGCCTTCCTATATCAACTACTTTTATTATCAGATTTACAATATTTTTAAATTTATCTCGCTAAATTCATCCAAGCTATAACAATTAACCCAAATAAAATCTTTGTAATTCATTTTCATGCTAATAAAATACAATTAAATCTATCAACTCTTAAATCTGAAAACGATGGGTTTCTAGAAATTCCTTTCAACTAATCAACTGAAAATATATACGGAGCAAGGAATCCCAAAATGGAGCTGACTAACAATTATTGAAGAAAAGAGCGGGCTCCATTAACTGGTAGGAAATATTGAATACATATCTCTAGCTGTCGTGTCGACTTGACACGGTCGCTACAAGCATTATTCACTTTTCTCCGAGGCAGTAAATATTTATCTCCACTTATAACATAATAAATGTTTTTCTAAATAATCACCGCAACACACACAGTTAGAAATAACTATACATTGTATTCAATTTTCAGATTATTTTGAAAAAGGGATTCATTTTCACTTAGTTTGGGAAACAACTTGTAAATGAAATTATTTCTGCTATTTATAAGGACAATTTATTCTTTTTCTCTATACAAATGTTAACTTCATCATGTCTAAAATACGTTATTACAAAAGAGTTCAAATAATTACATGTATCCAAAGTAAACACCTTAAATGTTGAATTCTTCGAATCAATGTAAAAGCTAAACTTAAGTCATATTGAGAATTTAAAAATAGTTTTGTCACAAAAAGATTTAATATTCTTAGAATTACTACTTAAAAATGTTGCTTAAAAATATAAATACATAGACTAAACTAGAAACTAAACTTGGATTATAATCTTTATTTCTAGAAGTTATTGTATAACGCATTTTATTATTTCGTCATGGATTTGATGTGTCCTCGGGAGCCTAGTCGTCATGGCCGTGAACACGGACTGGTTTTCTTTCTGTCGAATAGTTTCCTGATGTCACTGAAAACTTGTCGTGCCGAGGGGCTTATGAACGCGTTAAATCTGCAAAGTCTCCCCATTGGCAGGATGTTTAAATTTTAAGAAAGAGGAAACACACGTTGTCACGGATCTATACGCGTTTCTACTAATTTCTTCTTTTTTCTTTAAAACAAAATATTTATTTCAACCAACCTTAATCGAGAAACCAAACGTGATTTATGTAAATGAGGAATATTATATAAATTCGGTTTTTGCGAGTTGAAAGAGAGTAAGAGATCAAGTGAAGTTAAGTGAAGTAAAGTGAAGCAAGTGATCTGTTGACACGTAGTTGTTGACAAGCTGAAGTTGATACTTTTCATGTGTGCAAGTAGAAGGGGTTAGTGAAGATTGAAAATCAGTGGAATTAAAGATTACAATGCATGGAACCATCGTCATTTGATCATTCTAAAGAAAGTGCATCAAGTTTCCCGTGAAGGATCCGAAGCATTAAGGATTCAGGTATCGTAACTTGATTAAGTAAAAGCTGATGATTAGTGTGCGGCGTAGTTGTTAATGAGCGTGTTTAAGCTGTCTTAGATTCAGTTGAGGCTCTGTAATATTATCCCCGTATTTATATATCTCACCTCTGCACTCTACCATTGTTTATATACCTTAATTAGAATTGTGTTATGTATGTTTCATAAATATTTTAATATGAATTAATAAATCAAATTAGATTGGAATAATGTCTGTGAATTATTTAGTTCCTCCTACACATCTAGTGGGGTTTACAGATAGACATGAGGGTTCAAATGTAAGGGGTAACTAGAGGTTACCACAACGTTCCTGATCTTTTTTCAAAATTACGAGATCCTTTGCCAATATTCTTCAACAGCAGTGCGATGTTAATTAGTCATTCATTTCATTTCGATAAATATCAAAAGGAATTTTGCTCCTGTTAAATTAAAATACATTTTATATGCGTGTGTATATAAATATTGTTAAGCTTCTGTACAAATTGATTAGAATGAGAAATTGTAAGGTTAATTATTACAACATGCTTTGGATAGAAGGAATGCTTGCACTTTTTGAATAGAATGTAATAAAAGGTAAAACATTTTTAAAAGATTGTTTGGATCAATAAAAAAAGTGTCAGTTTCTTTGGAGTATGTAAAGACAGTCATTTTTAAATTCATTTTAACATTTTTTCTAAATTTAATAAAAATAATTAGTAATTTCATTAACACATTATAATTTTTTTTATTTATTCAAATTATATTTTCATAAATAAAACTAGCAAAAGGTAAAACAATGCCAAGTACTATATTTATTTACAACCTGCCAAAAAGATTGGAAATCCGATACTGGAATATGGATTGAATGTTGCAATTAAAGTTTGAGTATTCTTAATTACCGAAGTGATAATTTATTCAGTACCATTTTCTAATCAATAAGTTAGTAGAAACCTCTTAGCAAAATTCAAAGTTAAAGGAATTTTTTCTTTTGTATATGATTATAAGTGTACGGATTTATAACTTATTTACACTTGTAAACGTATTTCTAATTTGTCCTCGAAAGTGATATTTCCAAGTATAAATTTGATGATTCTAAACTAAAAGTCAATTTATTTATCATGAGTTGAAAATATTTCGCATGATTTATGTTTTAATAGAGATGATTATAATGAGATATTGCATTAGAACTAATATAGAGCATGTCTGCGTGTCAATTCAGGTAAAAATCATGATTTTATGTATACAACTGAATCAATTATAATTTAATATTCTTTCTGATTTATAATTTATACTCTCACTGAAAAAGTTTTTAATTCAACAAAAACAAGACACAACATTCTATTAAAAATTCGATATGCCATTTTTCTGGTACCCAGATATCTGTTTAAAATTTATTAAAAAAAGTGTAAAAATGTTCTTTTTCAAATTAAAAAATTCAATCTATGTATTTTTGAATTAAAAAAGATTATCTTGCTCAGTAATTGTTCATTTTTAGTGGAACGCAAGTACTTGGAAAACTACGGAAATCCATTTCCTTCTCCTTAGTCAACGTGAGCCTCAGTATTGATTAGCTGATCTCTTTTAGCAGTGATGACCCATTATGTCCCAGGAAAGAATCAGAAAAGGTTGCTTAAAAGACCACGAAGAGTAGAGGCACGATACCTTCTTCTCTGAAAGTGTCATTAAACATGCAAGGTCCAACTGAGATAAGGAAAAACAACATTCATTAGCATGCCTGTTGCTTTGCAAGGACGGACTGTTTGGAAGAACTTCAAAGTTGTGTTTTTACACTTACAACAGTATTATATAACAAACGTTAATTTGTCAAAAAAAAAAGTTAAATAGTCATGGATTGAGATTTTAAGATTTTAAGTGTTTTGGATAACATTTTTTAAACTACCAAATAATTATTATGTTCAATAAATAATTATTTATGATATAAGTTTGTTCTTGATTAATACTGTTCAAAGTAAAGAAAAAGACAGGTCTATTTGCCTCATTATATATATACTAGCTGCATGGCCCGGCGTTGCACGGGCTTTTACCTAGTGTTTAACTAGGTGTGTTAATGTCCTCCTTCCTTCATGCCGCCAACAATTCTGCGTGGGTGTGTACGAGTACGATGTGAGTGCATGTCCCGGCGTTGCACGGGCTTTCTCGTTTAACATTTTCCCTTCTCTTCACAAAATCAGCACACCCAATATTGTCTTTCGAAATTACTTTGACTTCTTTGTTTCTTTCCTCTGCGCTTAGCCCGGCATTTCATGGGCTCTTACCGAGTGAATAACTTAAGAGGAACCCATGTAATGGGTTAAAAAAATCAAAGAAATTTTTTTTTCGATAAATTGCTTCCTTAACGTGTCTAAAATACGTTGGTAAAGTGATTTTTTAAAACTCGAAGTAGTTATAAGGAATCAAGCATTAGAAGAGCAGATGCCCGGAGCGCTGAGTTGGCAATCGAAAGCTGGGCCTATTGTGTACAGTCGGTTTGACACTATTGATCCTTCTATGCAAATATACGTTCATACAAGTTTGAAGAGCATTAAAAGAGAAATATCTATAGTTATTGAATATTTCATAGAACTTGTTTTAGTCTTCGCCACCAAGCATCGCCGATTGAGGGTAAGTTAAGATTTTTATTGTTTTAATTGGACTTGAAACTTTAAACGCGTTTTTCTCAAAACTGTGATTTTCAAACTTTTCTCCATCATATCTCAAGAACGGTTTGACCGAATGACTTCAAATTTATAGGGTAGACTCAGCACATGTATACACACCAAATCGACTGCGATCATTCCGAAATTCAAAATATCTCTATTTTTTATAACAAAAACATAAGAAAAAAAACATGAAATTCGAAAATTTTTCTTCAGAGGTCTACCAAAAATCCAATTTTTGATATTTTCAATTGAGTATATTTCATTCTGTGCTTTAAGATTATAGATTAAAACGCCATTATTTTTTTATTTCTAATAAGCCATTCAGCCGGAATCTTGGAGGAAGTGAGCGTCCATTTTTTCGAGGTGGGTGTGTTCAGAGCGCTGTAACTCAGATTCAATTGGATATTTTTGGCTAAACATTTATACATACTCTTAAAATACAGAAAAATAAATAATAAAAAAAAACTTAAAGTTATATTTTTTTACTAGTTGACAAAAAAATCTGCAATTTTATTGAAAAAATAAGAACACACACATTAGTAAGAATTTCAAATATTCACTTATTTTCTAAATTTTGCAAAAGCTTTATTCGAATACAGATTTAATGCTTACATTGACAAATCTGGAAGACTACTTCAATAAACCATCTAGGCTGCAATAAATAAATTTAACTCTACTGTTGTAATTCGAAACATTAAAGAAATTATAGAACGCATGGAGCATAAAATTATTTATTCCGTGTGTAAATTTAAATTTTGCAGGTATTTTGAATTCTACTAATATTAATAAAATGATTAAAATACTTTTAAAATTTTATGAAATTAATATACTTTCTGTTGATTATTATATTTTTAATTTTTACAATAGATTAGTTGTACAAGAAAAGATTCTTCATTATAATGGTGAATATTTATTGACTCTCAATAAAATAAAGACTTACCACAAAGTGGACCATTTTTTTTTTAAAGAAATTGTATCTTACTTAATTATATTTACACTTCTTTAAAAATAATTGTAGATATTGCTTCATTTTATTTTTTTCGATAAATTGATACTTGTTTTGGAAAAAATAAGTTTTTATGCAGACTACCTTAATTTGATCCAGACGAACTATAACAATGTGTGATCAAGCTTATTTCCAACATATTCAAATAAAATTTAATGATAATTTCATAAAAAATAAAACAAATTACAAGAGACTCATTTTTAAATAAAATAGTATTAAATAAACACATTGGATTAGTAATAAACATCAATTTTCAGAAACACTCTTACGAATTACATTCATCGTAATACATTCCTAGTTTCCAATCAATCCAAAAAGATCAGGAATTAGAATGTGTGTATTAAATAGTGTTAGGAACTAAAAAATAGACACATTCATTTGATTCATTGTTAACATTGCGAAAAAATCCTAAATTAGATAAATTAAATCAATCTTTGTAAATGAATAGCTGCTTTATATATATATATATATATATATATATATATATATATATAGTAACATAAAATGAAAGAAATACATGGCATAATAAAATTGATAATACAAAATAATATCACTAACAAAGCTAGAAGATTCAAACCAGATTTAAAGAAACACACTTTAAAAATAATGGAAGAGTCTATTATAGAAGAATTAACTAAGCGTATGTATAACATGGAACAGAATTAGAACTTTAAAATGTAAGAAGCCAAAAGAGTCAATAGACTAAAATGAAGACCTGTTATGATTTCTAGAGCTGTTGCTGAATTAGGACCAGCAAAATTAGGGTTAAATATATTTTATGGATCCTACCTTCCCCCGTTCAGCAGAAATTTTATACATAACAGAAAAACATACCAATATTGAAAAGTTAGGCCTAAAACCAACCACGTGTAATTTGCAACCAAAAGAAAAATAAAATAAAAATAATAGAAAATATGAAAGGAAATGAATCCTAACAAAATAAAAATAAAAATAATTTTGAAAAGGAATAATGAAGCAAAAACTTACATGAAAAAATGCAAATAACCGGAGAGCGGAAAAAAAAGAACTGTACGTACGAGAACATTACGCTAAATGATCGTTAAAAATGACGTGTTAGGTTGATAAAGCCAGATGCAAAAATTAGTGGCGCCACCTGGATAGTTTTTTTGTAATTAAACAAAGCAAACTAAAACAAAGTGAAAATAATAAAAAACAGAAAGAGAAAAAAAACAAAGAATAATGCTTAAACTTTGAAAAGGAGAATTAGAGAGATAATTTAGACATATATTTAAAAATGAAGTTACTTGGATAGTTGTATTCCAAGCAATTATTGCGGAATAGCTTAAAATTATTTTGCTTAACATCATTATCTGTGACTAAATCGTTATTTCTTTTTATAAAATTTAAGATGATATTTCTAAAAATAGATAGAGAGAGATGTAGGTTACTTTCCCAAAAAGGCATTTTAATAATGTTAAAATCAAAAGAGTCTCTTTTATCAAAAATATTACTAATTAGTATATTATTCTTAACAATTAATTGTAGGTCTAAAAAGTTTGCAGAGTCTTTATTATAATTGGTTTTTAATAATTTCAGATATAGGGGATAATATTTAAAACTAGGCACAAAATTTACTATATTACTAAAGATGATTAAGTCATCTATGTATCTAAAAAAGTAACAAGAATCTATACTAATGTTATCATATTCATAAAAGTGCAGATAAATATTTGCTAAACAGTTACTTGCAGGTCCTCCTTGTGGAAGACCTTTAATTTGCTGATAATAAGAGTTATTGTGAAAAATATAATTTTCATATAGTACTAGATGAATAATTGAAAGATATTTATCATACTTAATTATTTTATTCAAAGAATATTTGTTATAGGCTATTTTGAGAATTTTAACCATATCCCCAATATCTATGGAATTAAATAAATCTTCAAAGTCATAGGTGTGAATAGAAGTAATTTTTTTATCTTGCATGTACTTAATGATATCCAAGCTATTCTTAACTATAATCGAATTATCAATACTGTCTAATGTGGATTGAATAACCTTTTGTAGCTTTCTACCCGGAAGTGTAATATAAGTTTTAAAGCCGTTTGTTATAGTCCTAAATTTAATAGGATTTTTATGAAATTTTGGAGTTAAGAAAATATGAGGGAATTTAATATCTGAAATGCGTAAATCTAATTTTTTATAAAAAGCAGAAATTCGATTAAAAATTTCTCTATTGCTAGAATTAGATTTTTTAAAAGCATTATTATTATGAAAATGTCTATTAAGCATATCAGCATACAACCATTTGCAAATAATTGCATAATTACCCGGAACTTTATCAACATAAACAATAATGAAATTCTTTTGTAGTTCTACAATATGATGCTTAAGATTTTTGTAAATTAATCCACAATCAGTTTTATAGTTATTATTCAGTAACTCTTTTAAAACATTGCATTTAAATTCATTAAAAGCTTCAATAGGAAAAGTGTATTTAATTGCTAATTTAGTAATGAAGTTACAAATATCTTTAGAGATTTGTTTTTTTATGGCATTATTATTATTGGAGATCATTAATCTATAACTAGTACCTTTTGACATAATTTCCCTAAGAGTATTATCTTCAACAATATTTAAATTGCCAGTTACAACATGTTTGTGATGCTCGTTTATAAATTCAGGATAATCCTTACAATTACAAAGAAAGGTATTATTTTGCAAATCATTAATCTTATTGTAGTTAAAAATTGAGCTACCAATTTTTTTATTATATTTAAAAGCTTTTTTAATGCAAATATTATTGATAGGTAAGCAATGCACATATTTATTAAATGTTTTTGAAAAATTAATGTTATTATAGGATTTATTCATGAATAAAATTGTACAATACTCAGTAGTACTATTTACCAAATCTTTATCTTTTATATTGAATTTATGAATGAGAAAATTAATAATATCTTTAATAATATGTAAGGCATGGCATTCTTGAAAATTATGCTTATCAAGAATAACTTTAGTATACTTGATTTCTTTTTTGTTCAAACCAAACAGGAAATATTTAATATGTTTAATGTTAAAAGACTTTTCAAAGTTAATACATAAATCATTAATTTTAGGAGCAATCTCAACTGGTAGTTTACTATTTCTTTTCTTCCTTTTGCCTCTTTTTATTCGTTTAACTTTTATTACATTATCACTATTATATATATATATATATATATATAGCAAAAAAAATATTTAAAGTTTGAATTGCTTTCTCCACATTTTAAAAAAAATCATTTTTAAGTAATAAATAGAGATATTGCAGTTTATGTTAATAACACTTGAAAGATATTTATTACAAATATATTGTTTTTGTGACATAGAAAACTGCAAAAAAATTTAAGTTTTATGTTTGCTATAATTTAATTTTAATTAACAATATTAGTTTATCATTATTTTAGTAATTCTTTATAATTATTAATTTTGTCTAATAGGTCTATATTTTTCTGTTTTATTACAAGCTTACAGTAACTGATTTACATTTCTTTGGTCCCCTTTACACCCATCAAGTTTTAAACAAGAATGCTTTTAAGTACATTTTTTTTTTGTTTTGAAATTTTAATTATACATTTTAATCTTTAATATTTAGATCAGATCTCCAATAGCGTATGTTAAAAATTATGTATACAATTCAGTAAATACTAATCAAAGTATTTCTTATTGATTATTTACGTTTACTATCAGCGTAAAATTAATTTAAAGATAACTCGCTGAAACTTTTTCTCGCTTGAATTTGAATTATCGATTGCAGTTAGGAATGGTTATCTTTTATGCAAGAAAAAAACACCTTTTAAATCTGAGTTTATACTGCCTGATATGTGACTTGATTCTTTCCAAAATATTGTGAAAGATTTACTGGTTGCAACAATGTGCACAAAAATTATATCAAATGGTGTTGCGTTTTTTCGGGGTTCGTGAAGAAATCAGTCCAAGAATGACTCAATTTTTTGAGGAAAACAGTTCTTAAAGTAAAGGACAAACAGCAATAAAACTCGCCAAAAAGTTCTAGAAGTTTCTCCCACCTCCTGCAGCACAACTCTCAGTATCTAATAATACAGGCACTTAACGATAAAAACTATGAGCAAACAATCCCTCGAGCGCTGTCGTAGGCAAGTGGCCACTTTAACAGCTCAAGCAGAACCGTTTCAGGATGCGACCACTATTTATAATCTTTGCGCGGCTAGTTTCCATTACTATCGGTCATGACATTATAGACTTCTCCAGAATTTTTGGTGCTTGCAATTATTACCGTTTGATTATAAATAAATGCACCAAAAAATGTTACCTTAATAAACATGCAGTTTAAAATTATTTGCATTGTTAACACTTAGTAACCACCATTTATTACATGTCTCCTCAATTGAAGAGGTTTTATGTGTAATGAAAAATTAATTAATTTACAACGAATTATTATCAGACTAATAAGCAAAATTTTGTTCACATATTAAAAATGTTGAAAGTCAGTTCAATTGAATTATCAAATCATTTGAAGCTAGGAGGTTTAGATTTTTCAACTCTCCAGAAATTCTTGGTCACATTCTATTTGTTAACAACCACAATTTCTTTCAAGGTGACCCATGTATAGAGACTAAGCGACTTTTTTGAAATTTCTACAGTTTTGATAAAATTTAAATGTTTTGCTTTTTTAGAAAGTTATTTTATAAATCTAAGAAGAATTTTTATGATCTATCAGTTTTAATTTATAGAGTACTTGTAATATTTGAATTTTGAAGATACATAGGTTTGACTAAAAGAAATTTGAAGAAGAAAAGAAACTAATGTAGAACCTTTTTTGTGCCTAATCATAGTCATAACTATTTTTCTTATCGCCAAATTTGAAAACGCCTTAAGTCAGTTTCAGTTGTCTTTTTCTGAGGAAATTGAAATTGCCTCTTGAAATTTTCTCTACATGGAGTTGGTTCCGGTGTAAGTTAACAATCAAACCGAAGAAACAGGATTGTCTTCATATCACCAATAATCTTGAATCTGTGATAAGTCATTTATGTGTTTCAGTACACACAGCAACTCACTAATAAAATTACCGATTACGTAATAGCGCGTCTCAGTAGGAAATTTATAAAAAGTTTTCTGAAATGATGGAATAACTTTCATCATCTTATTATCCAACTTATAAAGTTCTTACAAATGATACTTGAAAAATGGTCGTGATTTATTACAGAAATCAGGTGATGTAGAATGATCCCATTTTGTACGAACATATAAATGGTATACTCTAATGGGCAGCTTTATTGTTTATTAACCTTATACTTTCAACGAGGAGTATTGGCGGTAGACTTCATCATCTCGAACCATGTGATAAAGATGCTATGAAACCTAAAATGGCATCTTGCTCTCCAACATGAGGTCCCCCTTTAACCGGACGGTCTTAAGTTTTATCAGGGCTCTAAATCACGGCATCTTATTTTTCTCCCACAATCGTCATTTCTATGAGCTGTGTGCTTATATAAGAATTGCGTTACGCAAGAAAAAATACAACACGTGTCTCAAAAAAAAAATGATCCTTTTAAACATTTATAAGCAACTGTAAGAAACGTTTTCCATTTCCTTCATAGATCAATATATGTATCCTATTTTTCCTATTAAAAACATTTCGCCAGTCTTACTTTTGGATGTGTTTTTACTTGATATTATATGTTACCTATTTAAGATACATGGTCTGAATTCGGGACTCATTTGTCGGATGGAAAAATTGGGATTAGTATATTAAAGACTGTGTGCAATACTTCGAGCGTATTTGAAACTTTTCTTTGTAATAAAGTAGCAATTTTTTGAAAAATAGGTCGAAACAATTCTAATGTTTCATTAAATATAAACAAATATTTCAATTAATTTTCTTCGTAAATTGTCTTAGTAATCCTTGTCCCTTTTTCAAAATGTTTGGAAAAAAGAAAGGCATTCTGTATATAACACGTTTTCAAGCCGAAATGCACAACGGAAGTGGTTACTAAAACAGTTGTAACCTTTGTACTAGAAAATGAAAAGTTTGTTTTTTGCAAGTTTAATAAATTGGCTTTATATATATATATATATATATATATGTGGGAATCTAACCGAAATCTTCCGAAAAAGTTAGATTCTTCAGATGGCGAGATTTTTATTTGGCAGAGTGTGTGTCTAGGGGTTTTTTAGGATTAACGGGTTATAACTTTTAGAAATAAATTAGACAATATAGAATAAAGAAACTAATTTATTATAAACTATAGGAGAGTATTTACACGGGGAATATTATACAGAAAGAAATAAGACATGTAATCAATTAAAAGTACAGTAACATTAATATAGGAAAGATAGATAATTCCTTATAGGAGGACGTTGACGATTAAATGAAACTCATTATTGGATGTGTAGGTGACTTACCGTCAGTTGTGGCGAAGAAACGCGGACGCGCTGATACGATGTTTATTCGTCGGGAGTTAGAGGGCCTCTGACGAAACCAAAACGAGTGAGCTTTTTAATAAGCACGCTAGATGGCGTTGCTATGGAATGCTTTTTTAATTAACATTGTCGTCCTCTGCAAAGGGATGATCTAACCTTTTACAAAAAAAAGAGAAAGTTCTATGGGATATCCTACAAAATCACCCTCCTCTGACAGAGCTGGTCTCTCAGCTCTTACAGAGTGTTAAGAGCTATATTACTTGCTAAAGAGAAAGCTAAATTAGATTCAGCTATAACCATTAATTTTGTGATTTATGAATGTTTATGCAATAACCATAAAAAATATTGTTCTTAAAATATTAAAATTTTACAGATAAAAAGATGTATACCCAATATTCACATTTCCGGACCTAAAATAAAACATATAATACCAAAATATTCTATATTACGACCTACAATAATGAAATACTAAATCACAAAAAAATCCTTCGAATAGGTCGAAAGGTAAAGAATGATACGAAAATATTATGGTTACAAACGAATTTAATATGGTTATTGGAACGAGTGTTACCATATAATAGCAATTAATTTCTCGAAAAATATATAATGTGAGAAAGATTAAATATAATAACTAATATTCAAAATTTAATTTGTATAAAAATGCTTCATGAAATCAGCTGAAGTGGTGGTGGAGTTCGGTCCTTCGTGCTGACCAACTTTTTTCACTTCATATCTGTCTCTAGAGTTCGCTTTAGTTATTTTATAAGGACCTAAGAATTTTGGTCTTAGTTTTAGTCCAGTTCCAAATTGAGTCCTTTGGATGGCTACTATATATATATATATATATATATATATATATATATATATATATATATAGATCACCTTCTTTGTATATAGAAGCTCTCTTTCGTCTTTTGTTGTATGTCTTTCGGTTCTCAGATTGTATAATTTCGATGTTCTTTTTGGCGTCATTCCTTAGAAATTCACGCTGTTCTTGTAATTCTTCCGTCATTTCTTCTAGCAGTAGGACTTTGATTCGAATGTCTTCCTTGTTACGCATTTTGGTTCCTACTAAAAGTTCGAATGGAGTCCATTTCGTGCTTCGACATACAGTGCTGTTTAGTATTCTTTGTAATCTGTCGACATATTTGTACCATTTCGTTGAGTCGTCTAATGATAGTTTGGTAAGGACTGGAATCAAAGTTCGGTGAATTCGTTCAACTTGACCGTTTCCTCTGGGAATGCGCCGGTTGCTATTTGTAGGTGTTGAATGTTTTCCTCAATACAGTAGTCGTTAAATAATTTTGATGTGAACGCTGAACCTCTGTCGGTGATAATTCTTACAGGATTGCCAAAGGTTTTTTGTTGTAGTTTTAATTTTTCCAAGGCATTTTCAGCGGACACAGTTTTGACGGGATATAACCAAGTAAATTTGGTAAATGCGTCTACTATGGTGAAAACGTGTTGATAACTTTTATTCGTGGAGGGCAAAGGGCCAATGAAATCAACATGGTACGTACTTAGTGGGATGTTTTCTTTGGAAATAGGATTTAAAAATCCTTCCTTTTTGCCTGTTTTCTTATTAGCTAAGATACATGGGACACAATTAACTATTACTTTTTTAATGACGGTGGTTAAATTTGGAATAAAAAATTCTTGTTTAACAATTTCTTCTGTTTTCGCTACTGAGAAGTGACCATTTTCGTGAATAAATTTAATTAGTTCAGTTTCCATTGCTTTAGGAGTTACGATTAATTCTCGACCATTTAAGTATTTGTAGAGTATACCGTTACGCTCAAAAAATTCTTCTGATTCTTTCTTCTCTAGAAGCGACTTCAACGTTTGAATGCTATCGTCTTCATCCTGTGCTTTTTTCAGCTTTGAAGTTAATGTATCGTGACAGATTATCATTACTGGATATCGACTTAGAGCATCAACGTGCTTCATTCGACTTCCAACTCTGTGCTCTATTTCGTAATCAAATTCTTCTAATTGCAGTGCCCATCTGGCTATGCGAGTAATTAGATCCTTTTTATGCATGGTCTTTTGAAATGCTGAACAGTCAGTTACAATTTTAAAATGTTGTCCCAAAAGATAAACGTGAAACTTCTTTAATGCGTTGATAATTGCAAGAACTTCTAGTTCGTAGCTATCATACTTTTCTTCTGCTGCATTTGTCTTCTTCGACATGTAGTAAACCGGATGTAACTTTCCATCTTCGGCTTCTTGTAATAGAATTGCACCGTACCCTTGTTTACAAGCGTCAGTATGCAGTTCTGTTTTTCTTCCATACTGTAGATATGCAACAGTGGACTTTCAGACATAATTTTCTTTAACTTCTCAAATGCTTCTTTTTGTAGAGTCCCAAAAACAAATGGATTTTCTTTTCTTGTTAAATCGCTAAGTGGTTTAGCTATCGTTGAATAGTCCTTGATATATTTGCGGAAATATCCAGTTAAACCAAGAAAACTTTGGACTTGTTTTATTGTTGTTGGTTCAGGAAATTTTTGGACAGCTAGTGTCTTCGCAGTAGATGGTTTAATAGTTCCGTTTTCAACAACATGACCTAGAAATTCGATTTTCTTTTTTAAGAATTGACATTTCTTGAATTTAATTTCTAATCCGTATTTTTTAGCGACTTCGAAAACAATTTTAAGTTTTTCAAGACCTTCCTTTTCGTTTTTCGCTGGAATTACGAGATCATCTAAATAACTGATTACAATTCCTTTCCGTGTAAGATCTCTAAATATACTTGAAACATAGCGTTGGAAAACTCCCGGACTTGTGCTGAGTCCAAAAGGAACTTTGTTGAATTCATATTGTCCATCTGGGACGATAAATGAAGTATACTTTCTGCAATCTTTGTCAACATCTACGTGGAAAAAGCCGTTACGTAAATCTAATGTAGAATATACCTTTGCTTCTTGCAAAGTGTCCAGAACATCTTCGATGAGAGGTAGAGGAAATTAATCTTTTACTAGCTTCTGGTTCAACTTTCTGTAGTCAATGCACATTCTCGACGATCCATCTTCCTTTTAACCATTACGATAGGACTTGCATATTCTGATGAACTCGGACGTATAATCCCTTCTTTGAGCCATTCTTCTATTTGTTTATTTACCTCTTGTCTTTCTGTGAATGCTAGTCGACGAGGGGGTTGGCAGACTAGTACTTCGTCTTTCAGGATAATCCTCATTGTGACGTCTGTAGATGCTGTCTTTTCTGGCTTGTAATCTTGTACCAACTTCTCAAGTTCCTTCTTAATTCGACGATTTTCAACATGACGCAGATCTAATTCTTCTTGAAGGTTTTCGGCGGATATTTGCATAAGAAGTGCTTTATTTTCATACTTGTTGAATTTAACTCCCTCTTTGGTGAAACTTATCGATGCTTGTTCCAAAAGGTCTGATCCAATAACTGCTTCGAATTTTAATTTATCGGCAGGTACAACATGCCAAGTCAATGAGTAGTTTTCATTGTCCATTTCAAATTCATGTTCAAAAGAACCGATAGTTGTCACTTGTGCTTCGCCAATGCCTGTGAGAAGTATTTTGTTTTTCGATAACTTTGTTGGAGCCATTATTCTTCTGCTTGTGTTCTCTCGTAGTAAACTTACAGTACTACCACTGTCTATAAGTGCTGTAATTTTCTTCTTTCCGAAAAATATTTCTTTAGTACGTAAACCTTCCTTAACGACGAGTGTGCAAGTTTCCTTGGGACGTTCCCTGAATTTCTGTGACTTTGAGTAGTTCGTCTGAGCATGCTTGGGAGCATTGTGGTTTGGGTGCTTTTCGTAGTTTTTGTTATAATACCCTTTCTGTGCATTGTCTTGATACCTTTGAACATTTTCGTACTTGGTGACAGGAGCTTCATAATGTTTGTTGAAATTTGCTGACGCTGGAAACTTCTTATCTGTTCTGTTATATTCGAATTTTCTCGGTGCTTCATATCTGCGAGTTTTTTCCATGGGTTTGAATTCTTGTTTCTTCACAAATGGATTGCTCGATTTTTGCTTCAGTGTTCTTTTAACGTCTTCGAATTCTTCGAGTTTTTCTGCTAGTTGAACAGGAGAGTTCATATTTGGCCATTCATCCAAATAATATTCTTTAAATTCGTACGGTGTTTTCCTTTTGAGTTGATCCGTTATGACTAGATCAGCTAATTTTTTGAAAGTATCTACCTTTAAACCGTCTATCCAGCCATTAAAATAAGTATTTAATTCGTGGTAGAAATCAATCCACGTTCTATCAGGAAGCTTTTGATGAGAAACAAATAGTTGTCTAAATTTTTCTGGAGTTAGCTTAAAACATTTTAGTAGTAAGTCTTTAACGTGTTCGTAGGAATTGGCTTTGTTGTCAGGTTCTCTCGCTATGATGTGGGATATTTCAGCTGGTAATAAGCCTAATAGATGAGAAACCCAATGTTCTTGACTTATATCTAATCTCAGCGCTTGACGTTCGAATAATTTTAGATAAAGACTGATGTCTTCTTTCAAATCGAAACGATGTATAAATTTTGACACTTCCTTGACGAGAAATTTAGTATTACTGCCTTCGTACGTAGCAGCACCTAAATTAGATTGCGCTTGGATCCTTAATTTTTCCAGTTCAAATTCATCTTTGCGGTTTTGCTCATCTATCCTTAATTTTTCGATGCGTATTCTTTCTTCCCGTTCCTCTATACGTAATTTTTGTTCCTGTTCCTCTGTGCGTAATTTTTGTTCCTGTTCCTCTGTGCGTATTCGTTCTTCATTGGATTTGCGATCGCCTACTATCGTTGCATGTAGGTTTTTTGTTACTCTTCGTCATACCCTTCACTACCAGTAATTGGGTTTTTGAGAGTGGCTATGGTCATAGATTTATCGTGTTTTAAATTTAGTTCTGTGGCTAAGACGAATAAATCTTCGCGTCGACCTTTGCCGAGATAGGACATTTTAAAATTTAAATTTAATTAGTAACTAAAGGAATTAACGAAATTGTCACGCGTTCCGACAATAACAATGATATCACTATAATATAGCAAATCTCGTTTTCAATTAACAAAATTCTTAAGATAAAATAATATTGCAACAAAACACATTAAATATACAATTAAATATTCAAAACTTATTCACTTAAAAATATTTTAGACCAATAACGTTCAAGAACAACAGTGCGAGCTACGATACGTTACATTTAAATTTGAAACAATTCAGTTATTAATTTCAACCAAAAAAATTCTAAGAAACATTTTATATATCAATAGTTTAAATTCGTTGTAATGATTGCAAAAAGAGTTTGAAAAGAAAAAATAATTAAACAATATAAATCTTGTTTACAAAAAAAAACTCCAATTAAATTTATTATAATGTGAAAAGGAATTAAATTATTGAAGGTTCTTTATTCAAAGAAACCAAAAAGTTAGAAGTTAATCACTCTAAGAAAAAAAGCAATTATATCTTATTACACCATATAGAAATAAAATCATCTAGG
>BMAO01022044.1:0-102010 GCA_019973975.1 Trichonephila clavata
AAAAGGGCTTTTTCATGTACCTTTTCTAAAAACCTGTTGGAAAAACAATCCCCAAATTTTTTTTGCAAGTTAATCATACATTTAATACTATACTGAAATGAGCTTTTTTTAAAATTTCCATTAGTTTTTCTTTAAAATTTTTTTATTTGATGTATAGTAAGAAAACAGTGTTTTTCGACAACAAAAAAATTATAAAAAAAATTTATACAAAATTTTGCTAAAAGCTCATTTCAGTATATAGTAGAATATATAAAGAATATATTATGTAAGTTTTGTTGACATCAGATATATACTTCCTGAGAAAAGGTACATCGAACCTTCAAAAGTGACATTTTGAGAAAAACACATTTTTATAAAAAAAAGTTACCTTATCAAAACATTCAGGCTCCATATTCCAAATTTTCAGCATTTTTTAAATTTTCATCTTCTTGTTTCATTCTTTTAAGTTTTTTTACTTTTCTAGTCTCCTTAGTTTTCTGTAAATTGGCATATCTTATCTTTGTACTGCTCTCTTTGTCGAGATGTTCCATGCAGCATGTCGCATAATATCCTCGCTCTATGTTAAGTTTTTTAAAAATATCCAGCTTTGTTGCATTCCCTTTATTAAAGCATGCAATAGCATCATATGGAACAAAGGAAAGTATTTCTATGTGCACAAATGTCTTTTGGGGGACATGAGACCAAATAACGTTATTAATGCTTTCATTCGGATTCTGCGTGTTTCCATGCAAGCACTTTTTCAATAATTCTGGATCCGAAAGGTCCCTAAAAATAGGCCTAATGGCTTCAACAACAGCAACTGGAAGTTTATGTTTGTGAGATAAAGTTTATTTTCCAATTGAGCCTTCTTACACTGACACCATGTGTCAAGTCCTGATGGACAAAATCCATGCTGTGGATTTTTATCCGTAGATATTTTGTGAAGAAATATTGCCCATATAGCTTGTTTCATACACTTTACATTTGATAAATTTCTTCGAATGGCAAGACCATGATATGTTTGCAATTGATCAATTGTTGCTTCTGTTAATCTATTTTTGCCACATAATGCTTTGCCATCTGATAATTTTTGCCCCCTCATTTTTGCTTTGAAACGTCGGAGGCGAGATCCCATCCGTTTCATAACATGCCCTAAAGAAATTTTAAAAAATGACGTCAAACTTTAAGCTGACCCAAGAGGAAGTGCAATGTTTACCTTTTTTTCTGTCCATTTAAATCGGTGACTCGCGTTTAGACGATTCTTTAAAAACAAAATTTTAGCACTTCTAATTAAGCTAGAGATAAAAATGAGGTATTTTTGGAAAGGTAATGAGCTGAAGAATTTAAAAATGCAATAACCTGAAATTCAACTTTAAAATTTTTTTTTACCTTTCCAACTCCCCTTAATCTAGATCTAGAGCAGTGCCACCTGAAACCAGCCAAACGTATTAAAATACTAAGTCGTCAAGTGACTCTGTTGACAATATTCTTCGCATGTAACTTAAATGTTAGCTTTCGATCAAACACCTAGGTATGAAAATTCTTCTGTGTCACAAATAAAAGAACGATTAAAAGATAATGAGATTTTAAAGGTTGGTGGGCGGGTTAAAAACTTTAAACGATTTTATCCAAATTTACGATCATGTTGTTTGAAACACACTACTTTTCCAAAATTTTCAAGGCACAGTTCAAAGTTTTTTCCGTTAAGGATTTTGCTTTTCCTTTGGGAACTTCCGTCCAGATGACGAGGTCATCCGCAATGAGGAGGCACCTGACTCTTTTAATTGATCTCAATTTAGTGACCAGGTCATTTATATATATGCTAAATAAAATGCAGCTTGTGACAGCTCCCTATGGGAGACCAATTTGAAGTATTTTATGTTCAGAGGAACACTTCCCTACCTAACAGCATAATCGTTGTTCAATGAAACTATTGAAGCATCTAAACATGTTATCAGTTGCTCCCAAAAACCAAAAGTATCCGAAAGAAGGTTTTCTCTTCAGACAGCATCGTACATCTTTACTTAAGATCTATAAACATAGCAGTTAGGATGTCTCTTGGCCAGAGGGTTCTTTATTGTCTGACTCAGGAGTGTCACGGGGCAATTAGCTGATCTCATTTGTCTAAAACCAACCTGTTCTTCATCTATAAGCCCATAAGCTCCCAGATGCTAGTTTAATCTTCTATATAAATAATTCTTTCCATGGTTTTTTCCATTACACTTGTTAAGGAGATTAATCTATATAGTTACGTAAGTCACCAGGATCTTTTTGTGGATTGGTATAATAACAGATTTGAGCCACTGGGAAAGGACAATTCCTTTCTTCCAAATGACATTAAAAATTTCAACAAGAGCTTCTCAGAGTTTGGGGCCAAGATGTTTTAGGAATTCAGGATGCTTATAATTTATACCTGGCGATTTATTAGTTTTAAGATAGTCCAGCGCCTCATGTAGTTCATGATCTATATAAAATTGTTGTTCTTAAACATTTCTCTTACTTCAGGAGTCATAATAGGATTTGATTGTATTTTTCGTTCAACGACTCTTGACATTTTTCTTTCAAATGCTCTTTTACGTTACAACTCCGAAAAATACCGTTCAAAAGAATTTTCAATTCCCCCGTCTGATGTAATGGTCTTTCTTTTGGTTGCTTTTTTTCTTGAACCCGCTTATCATTATTATTTTATAGAAAATAATAAGTCTTTTTGCTGTTCTTTTGATAACTGATGTTACTAATAAAATCATTGAATGATTCACGCTTTGACAAAAGAACTTTCTATTTAAGAAGGGACGCATCTTTTCTCCACGTCTGTACATCCGACTGCCTTCCCGTCGGCTCATCAATCTTTCTAAACCTCTCTCGTTTAGATTTCAACAGGCTAAGATCCGCTGACCAGAAGCATTTGTAACCATTCACCCTTCTGTTAGGTATAGACCTCTTAGCACCAAGACAAAATAATATCCTCCAGAGATTTGTTGATAATATCAGGGTGACAATTGAAATCAATTTGAGAGAAACCGGCCTCGTCTCCAGCTAACCTGGTGAAAAGGGGACAATCAGCCTTTCCAAAATTCCATGAGATTTTGGAAGTAGCATTTTGTCTGTGCCTGACTGCGGGAAAGATATGTTCGCTATAATATGTCGATGTCCAGAGTCAGGGTCTTCTATAGCCTTGCTTGTAGTTGAGATTCTAATATTAGATGGGACCAACAGGATGTTAGGTGAAGTTTTCCTACCTTTATAATGTAAGTACGTATGAGGGGCCCCACAATTGTAAAACAACTCAAAGTTGTTTGTATTTAGAAGATCTTCAACGGCTCTATTTGACGGGTTCATGTCATAACCTCACAATAGAAAGTGGGCATCAAAGTTGGCAAGGAAAATAGTTCCTGTGGATGGCCTAATGGTCGAGAAATCCAGGTTATTGTTTGGTGAACGGTAAATAGCTACAATTCTGAAATGTCTGCTTTAAGTTCAAGCATTCAGTTGTTCACTTCACTTTTGTCATCACTGTAGGCCATTTCCTGTAGAATTCTGAAATCACTAGTTATATCTTTTCTTATACCAACAAGGATTCTACTCACCACCTGTTTAAAACGGGGTAGTAGATAAAAAGTATAACCTCGAAAAGAGAAAAATTGCAATTTTTCATGAGTAATGTTGGTCATGATTGTAAAGACGTCAATATCATGAGTATTCCAAGTTTGTAGGAACTCCGACTTCTTGGATTGGGGCATACCACCTGCGTTCCACTGCAAAACTCGAAAAGAGCTGCGAGGACTCGAATGAGGCTTAGACCGCATGCCAGAAACTGTAGGTCACTTAGCCACTAAAGCAATACCGAGCACCAACGAGGAAGTAGGTCTACGTTGCACCCTGAAATTATAAAGTAGGCCTGAAGAAATGAAAACAAATGCTTGATAATTACAAATAATTCTAGGGAATAATTTTATTCTATTCCCATAAAATTAAAAAAAGAGTTACACATTGTTATGCATTTTTCTTGTGATTTTTCAATTTATTTTACGTCTAAACAAACTAAAATAGACAGTTACATGCTAATAATACTAATAAACAATTAAAAACCTTATGGCCCTGTAAAAGTTGAAGCCGAAAAGCGAATTCTTAGTTTTTTTAAATATAGATGCAATCAGACATTTTCTTTCTATGATAATCTCATTGCATTAGTGTTTAACACTTATTCAGACATATATCTATTTGTTTCAGCATTTTATCTGCTAGTTCTCTTGCACAATTTGTTGTTGTATTTACATCCGCAGAGGTATTTTTTTTTACATGTGTATGTTATACAACAAATACAAATTTGAATTTTTCAAACCAATTATTTCTATCTACGAATTTGACACTAGTGTCAGCTGCTGAATTCCCCCTTGTTTTAAATAGCCAATTATTTTTAAGGTTTTGTGTTTAAAAGCAAAGCAAGCGTATTTTGTTCGCATCATTTACACATAATATAAGCGCTTGTCCTATTCCCCCCCCCTCGCAATTGCAGCTCTCGAACGAGCAGCAATTTTCTCAGAAATACATCATCCGCAGGTGCGATGGAATTCTGAATCTTTCCTCTTCGGATTGTTCTAATCGACCGCATTGTTAACTTATTTAAATTTAAATACTTACCCATATCATCTGTCAGCTCTTGAATTTTAATTCGATCCAAAATTTCTACCTTTGTTTCAAGAGACAGAAATTTGTTTTGAAACGAAGGTCCCTTTTTATATTTTCAGTCTTCAATGTTATGGCTAATTTTTTTCACTTTTTATTACTTTCATTTAAAATGTGAACAATAAAAATCGCTATAAACTTACCTTCACTACATTAGTGTGGTTCAAATGTTAAAGCACTTGTTCACAGTTGTCTCCAACACTCAAAAAAGTATAATAATAATAATAATAATAATAATAATAATAAACACTATTTTTATCTACTTTCTTCTTCGAAATGTGTATCTCTTAAAATGCAAATGCTCGACGGAAGAAACGAAAAAAGCTTTTTATTTATTTTTTTAAAAATTTTTACTATTTGCTAGCCCGTGGGAGTCTAATTGTCATGGTCACACATTTGTGACCGGCGGGTCATGTGTTCGAGTTGGAGTGCCACAGAAGACCAGATGTGTAAAAGGGCTGACGCATGCTAAATCTGTCTCGGATCAAAGTTCTCACGTTGACTTGGTGTGTGAGTTAGGAGAGTGGAGGGCCATCTCAGATGTTATCCTTATTACTTGACCGTAATTAAAAAAACGACTCGTTTTATACTGCAACATTAATAAACGTTTTATACTGCGCTGATGTATTGAGAATAATACTACCTAAAACATACTCCTCATTAGAAAAATTGGACTTAACACAAATATGGGAGCAATGTAAAAGAAAATGAACTAAAGATACGAATATGTATATGTACGCACATTAGAATTGTGGAGAGAGTTGTAGGAAAATTTTAACACTTTAAAAACCATGTTTTGTATAAGATGTTTATATATATTATTAGCGGTAATGTAGTACTTAGCTTATAATAATATATACAGGTGGCCACTCAAAATGCAACACCAAGAAGAGCCAGAGATATCACAGCGAAATCCTTCGTCTTTCGAAAAAAATCTTCGTTGTACAAATACAATGGCAGTGACTCAACAAAGAATAAGGATGTCAAAAAGTAAAAGACAGTAAAGTGATGAGCGATGGAAAAGATGATAACAAGTTAAAAAAATAGTTCATACGATAATGTATACTCTATACTGTGACTGCAAATGATTTCATTAATTTACCATACTAATTTACAAAAGGGTGGATGGCTCGTGATGCCATAAAGTAAGAAATGAACAAGAGTAGCCAAACCATACCACTATCCTCTCCTTATGACCGTCAGTCCAGGACACTGTGGGTTCACAGGTGGTGGATAATGCAAAGACTATCCAAGCAGCAAAAACAAATAAAGGTAAAAGACCAAGAGAGTTAAGGGAAAATCCCCCCTCCCGAAACAAAACAGGAAAAGTAGGAACTGAAGGAGGAAATGGGTCTGGAAATTAGGGGGGCGTAACTATTGAAGTGCCTGGGGCGCCGGGGAGGTTAAAAACGGCCTTGGTAACATGCTTCAAGTGATAACATTGTGTCAACCTGGAGTTGCAGCTGGGGTTTTGGTCTTAGAAGAAGAATAGACATGGTTATAAAAATAATTCCTTTTATTTCAGATTAAACAATTTATGATCACTTTAAGTTTAATAACCTTGGGAGAAATCCTAATTAATATCTTAATCCAACTTATAAGAGTATAAAATACACTCTTATCTTTTTATCAGCTAGTAGATCACTTCTAAGCCAGCTTCATTTCTAGATCACTCGTCAGTCCTTTTGAAACCTGCTTCTCTACTCTATTTCCATTTCTCTGAATGGTAGTTAAAGCTCGAATAATGTCTTCGGAATAAAACGATTCACTGCCAAAAATTGACGACTAGCTACTCACGATTCATGATTAACTTTAACACACCCCTTTCCAGGGTTTAAATAGCACTTACATTAGCATAAAATCAAGTCATCTCTATGGAAGGCGGTTTTAAACTCAAACCACAGTTAAAGAATTATTTCCCCAAGAGGATTAGTTGAAGGACCGCGGATAGAGCCTGTCACAACATTTTAAAACATTTAACTAACCTGGGAGATGGGATCCAGTTTTTTTTAAAAAAAATATTTATATGTATTTTTATAATGTAATAAATAAATATTTATTCATTACTTTTTCTTATTACATGAATAGTTCAGCACAGGTATTTTGAAAGAATAAGTTGAATCTAAAAACCTTTATACTAAATTGAATCTTATTAAGATAGCTGATTGAGTTGGTTTTATTGGAGCACATGGGTCATGTTTGGCAAAAATGCATCAAAAAATTAATAATTTATGATCTAGACAAAACTGTTATAGTAAGAAATGAAGAAAAAAAATAGAAAGAGGGTAACACACACACACACACACACACACACACACACACACACACACACACAACACACACACACACACACACACACACACAGGGTTGGAGTTGGAGACAGAAAAAAAATTACAAGGGCATCCAGGGACTTATGTTTACTAAAGATAACATGTTAAATGGTAATAACAAAGATGGGCATTTCGAGGACAAAAATTTCTTTCTTATCTTTAGGAGATAAAAGGTGTTGTGGATTTACACAATTCTGCGCCCCTGGCTAAAGGAATTATTTGACCCTCCTACAAAAAAGTTAACTTATAACGTTCAATTATAAATATTGACTTTTTTTTGTTAAATTAAATACTGAGAGGCAGGGCCGGAACGTGACCTTTGGGGGTCCTGGGCTAAAGGTATCTGGGGGCCCCCTAAATAATTAAATTTTTTTCCTTTTTCCTAAGAAATAATTGCGCGTAAAAATTTAAAATTTTTGAAACTTGGTTTTTTTTTCTTCAAACAATTTAAATACGTTATAAACAAAAACACTATTTACAAAAAAAAACAAAAAAATTTTCTACTCTTTTATGTTGAATATTCTTTTATTTGCTCGTCCCATTTTAAGTCTTTGGTGAGATCAATATTAAAAGAAAGAAGTGATTAATAATTAAGCCTAGTATTTGTCATTGTTGTTCTATATTTGCTTTCTATGAAAGGCATTTTAGAGAACGCACGCTCCGCTTCAAAGCTAATAATAGGGAGCGTTAGAAAATCTTTAAAATGGTATACAAATTTGGAAAAACCTCAACTAGTTTCTTTTCAAAAATTAAATTGAATATGACTCTAGCTCAGTTTTAGAAAAGCTTTTAATTGAACACCTTCATTTACTAAATGTTGGTCTACATCATCTGAATAGTAATCAGTAATAGCGCGCATACTCTTCGGGTTGACGTTCTCCTTACTTTGATCTTGCAAATCCGTCAAAAATTTTAATTTCTTACTGTATTCTGCATATATATACTTGACTTCTATTTAAATCAAGGATTAACTTATCTAACGCTACAATAAGCGTGTCTCTTTAAAATTTTTCTGTACCATACACAGCTTTTTCTGTGAATTTATCTGCAAATTTTGAAATAACCCGTCTCTGGTTCACATCGCTATATTCTGTTTCTACATTAGGACTTAATTTTTTGGATGCGTCTTGATACTCCTTTAGTTTTTGATCTGATTCACATGTCGTACATTACTTATAAACGTTTTTAATGACATAATTAACTTAGTCCCTTCACAGTTGTCCAAACCCCAGGAATCTGTAATTTTTTGTTAACTGAATTAAATCTTTCTAAAATTTTTTCACAAAATATAACTAAAGTGGCAGTTTCCAGTTTTGTTAATTTATTAAATAAATTTACAGCCTCTTTTTGAAAATCAATTTTCTCGTTTTCATTGTCACTAAATGTCTTAAGAATATTCATGATATTACAATAATTATCTTTTGAGGTTTCAACAGGATCGTAGTGATAAGACCATCTAGTCTGAACTAAACTTTTTAAGGTAAATTTCAGTTTAATTTCACGATTTAGAAGTTTCTACCTATAGGTCGAAGTAAAAAAGCAAACATATATTTGTTGCACTAAACCAAAGAAGTTCACGACTTCACTTGCAAACTTAACTGATTCTGCACAACTAGATTAAGAGAATGTGCAACACATGGCACATAATAAGCGAATTTATTTATTTTTTCTTTTAGAAGAGCTTGCACACCATTATATAAACCGTACATATTGGCAGCGTTGTGAAATGACTGTCTCCTACAGTTATCCAATAGCAGTCCATTTGTTTCGAAAAATTCTAATAGGTAATTAAATATCAACCTGTGTGACTAATAATATTAATTAATGAGACACATCTTTCATACACTTTTTTCCGAAAACAATATCGTAGTATAATAGCAATTTAGTAATTGTGGACAAATCTGCTGTTGAATCCATCACTATTGAATAGTACTTTATGTGTCATTGTTATTTATATGGGTTATAATTGTTTAATGATTTGCATGCCCATGATCTCAATTATTTACTCATATATTGTTTTTGATAAGTACGATATTAACGATTTTGGTCGTAATTCTTGCTGTTTAATATGTTCACTAATGAATGAGTCGAACTCTGCTAGCAGTTTCAGGGTACCCATAAAATTACCATTATGAGGAGAACCAAAAACTTCCTCGGTGCCTCCAAATCAGCGATACTCAACTTTTGGCCCACCGGACCATTCTGAGTCACAAGGTCTAGGTCCGTTGAAATAACAAATTCAATTATTTAAGGATAATGTATTAAAAATTTAGCGAAAAATTCTATCAATCAAATCTATCAATTTTGCTATCGATGTCCTGCTGGTACGAAATGTGAAATATTTTTTTTTCTTTTTGTAATTCAATGGTTAGTGATAACAAATAACAATGCAGTAGCAACCATTTTATAGGTGAAACTAATTTTTAACTAACCCTCATGTCTAAAAAATATTTGCTGTTTCAAGACGATTGGGATCTTGACTATTCCGTAAAAAAAAGCATGAATCAACAACTTGTTTGATTTGTCGTGAAAATGTTATATATAAAAAATATACTTTTGCTCGTCACTATACTACTAAACACAAATCTTTCAATGGCTCTTTTCTTGAGGATCCATTTAAAGACGAGATAAATTAGCTTTCTTAAAAAAACTTTGAAACAGCAATAAAATATTTTGTAAGTGGTAATATCACAAAAACGCAGTAGTAACAAAAGCATCCTATAAAATTTAATACGTTATATATATTGACAAACATATAAAATTGTTAATGATAAATTTAAGAATTATTACAGAAATTGATAGAGTGTTTCTTAAATGCTTCCGATGTACTCTTTGATGAATTCAGTTATTTGCTCAGGTATTTTTTTTAATAAAATCAAAAAAGTATTTGAATAAATTTGAAACAAAAATGCGCAAGTAAGAACAGACAGTTTAAACAAATAATATTGATTACAGTCTGTAGTTCAATAAAAACTCTTTCCTACCAATCTGCATTTGATAAATTAATATCTGAAATAAAAATATATAAAGCTTTGTCTAAAGAAAAAAATCAAATTATCCAAGTAGTTGGCAGCTTTGTTTTTATGACAGTAGAATGCAGACAAGGGGCTTGGGATCATTAATTAATGGAAATTGAAATTCCCCCCTAACTGAGTAAAAAGTGAATGAATCCTATATTTTGTGAGTTTTGTTTGATATAGTGTTAAAATAAAATCCAAAATTATGAGGTTTTATATTTTGACCAATTTTTCCCATTTTAAATGTCCTTGATCTTATAGCTTCCCCCCTCTCCATTAATTGGTGAGTTGCGGCCTGCGTAAAATACATGTCAGATGTATGTATCCCGGCGTAAAAAAAGGTTGAGTACCTCTGCTCTAAATGCTAAACCTCTTGTTGCCAAATACTTTACTATCACAATAACACGTATGAGGACATTGTAATAATATTCTGTATCTTTTCTTAGTTGCTTCTGTGTTGTGTGTGTGTGTGACTGTTTACCTAAAACAAACTTATTTTCTTTTAGTGTCAACCAAACTAATATTAAATTTTTGTGTTCAATAGAATTTTCATGACTTTCTAAGCAACTTGTTACGTGTTTCCAATCAGAAAAGTTGGTTGTGTATTAAGAATTTGTTTTAGAAAAGTTTGCAGGTCAAACAAAGAACACTATCAATGCTAGTTGAATAACAAAGCCAAAAGATCTTTCCAGCACTTGGTCATTTTTAAGTTTTTTAATGAAATGATTATTAGAAAATGATCGCTTTTGTTCTTTGTATTCTTTTAGCGAAACAGATTATATATTGTTTGGATCTTTATTTTGAAAATAACTCATTTCATGTGAAAGGATATAATCAATAAAATTATTACTTAGCGATTTAGGCCACGAACCTACCTGAATAATCTTAACCTACCTACTTAAATAATTTAGAATTGTGTATTTGTACTTACTTTTTACTTGAAACCAATAAACAGGTAACTAAGTATCTTTTAATTTCAGGTATTATGCATAGGACACAGCACCAAGTCAGTATAATATTGTAACTTCGAATTATTATTACACAAAAATAAATGACTACAGAAATAGTGCCACTACGTTTGTATAAATGTTTTATGTTCATTGGCGTCGCTTTATAATAATCTGTCTATTAATTACACAGGACTACAAAATTAAAGTTTTGAAAAAGTACAAAAGAGGTTGTCAGTAATTTTTACATTATTTAGTGAGCTGATTTCGAAAATGACCTACATTTTTTCCCATCACATAAGGATTTTTATCTCAAACAATTTAGCTTGGGAAATTTGGCAACAGTGGCTTTCATCCGGTTAAATCTATGTAAATATTGGTTCTAGATGAGGCAAATTAATTTCTCAGCAAACGTCGCACTGTTCAGCTACACGAGGGCTTTTGGCGATGGACCTCGTAATTTTGAACCATGGTCAAGTGAAGAAAATAACACCTGAACTGGCACTCCCTCTCCTAACTACCACGCCACACCAGTGGGAGGATATTGAGCCTCGACAGATTTAACGTGTATCGCGGCACTAGTCTCGAACTCATGACATGCCTACCATGAGTCTGTTACCTTGGCCACTAGCAATTAGATGAAAACCATTGTTTCTAGACTTCACAGGCTGTCTCTGGTTATTAGAAAAACAAGAATTTCCCTTGAGGTTTAAACATTTTACATCCAATTATAGTATAGTTTCTAAAAGAAAATCACTAGCATACTATATATATTTTAATTTGTTTTTCTTAAGGTATAACCATAAAATATGTAGATTATTTTTGAAAATAATAATTATTAATTTTGGTGGTAGAAAAACAAAAGTAAATTGCTCTTGCTCTCGAAAAAAAATTTGATATGATATTTCGGGTATTTATTTTAGATTTGTACTTTTTTACTGGTTTATTTTTTTTTATTGTATTACTATTTTGATTATAAGCACCTTTTCTTTTTGTTATCCTCAACGGGGAACGGGGGCCCTGGGCTGCAGCCCACTTAGCCCATACGTAGATCCGGCCTTGCTGAGAGGGAAACACTTTGTACTTGTGAGTAACTGATTGTTTTTTTGATGAGCAACATCTTTCCTCTCGATTGCTGGAGATTTGTGGGAGTGATTTCGTGAAAAGGGACGGAAATGCGTAACAGGAAGTTGGGGAAGCGCGCGCTATTCAGTGAAGTTCTGTTTTTTCTCCTTCATTCGGGAGGGGCTCCACCCCCATCCCCTGCGGTCTAGGCCGTGGGATCTTTGTTTTCTCACTTTAGGATCAGAGAAGAAGCTAAGTCCTTTAGGCAGAGACGTGGTTAGACAATGACGAACGTGTTTCGATACCTGACTTCGATTGCTGCGTACAATTTAAATGACCGGGCCACAGAGCAGATGGTGTTGCGATCTATAGTAAACAGAACAACTCTCATGTTGTGGCTCGACATATGGTTATTACTTATAGTCAAACAAGTGGACTGGGTATTGTTAGTCAAGATATTGGGGATATCGGTGCGGCAAAATGCTTATTTGAAAAGGGACAAACAGAGATTTCGGCGGTCGTATACATTTCTCCGAATCAAACGGTTAAAAAAATTAAAGATTTCCTGCATTTTTTACTTTTACCGTATACCGAAGGTGGTTCTGCTCCTTTTTTTTTTTTTAAACTATCACTCGCTTTCCATGATTTTGAGTAGTGATTTTAAAGTTAACTTCTGTTTTGCTAGAAGCCGAGCCACTCAGAGCTTTTTTGAATAATGAACTCAAGCTCGAAATGAACACAATTCGAAATGTTTCGACAACTAACAGTGGCACTGTTATTAATGCTATTTTTCAACGGTTTTTAAATACTTTGAAAACACAAGTATATGTGTCATATTTTAGTTATCATAAATTATCACTACCGCTCTTCCCCAAATTGAACAAGAATAATTATTTTTGATAAAAAATTGCATTACTCCTTATGTTAATTAAATAAAATTTTCATTAAAGATATAATTATTCCATAGAAAATTATTTCCAATCATACTCGATTCATTTTTTTCAGGATTTAAGTTGTTATTGCGAATTTATCACGATAACATGTCAGATGTTACACATCGTATGCGACTACTGTAAGGCTCGTTTTTTTTTCATGACTGCACCTTCGAGTCCATTGCTTAGATTGGCCTTACGAAACCTCTAACTCTGGGTACTCCCCGGACAGGTTAAGTAGATAAATTTGGCTTACATGTGATAAAATACGAAGGAAAAAAAAGTTCATTGTCTTTTTTTGCCCTTGACTCTGGGTAAGCCCAGGACAGGTTTTATAAATAAATTTGGTTAACATGCGGTAAAAAGTGAAAAAGATAAATGAAAAAAACAATTGGATAAACATTTTTAAGTATAATAAATAGCAGATAAAATGTGGCTTCAATCTACAATAAGTGCTGCAATTTAAAAATCCAGAAGTTGTCTTCTTTAATCGAATTTTTTTATTGTTAGTAGGATATAAAAAAAAAAACACTTTAGCTATCAATGCTATATATTTATCTTGCATTTTAATCTTGATCATAAAGTTTATGTTATCTAACCATTAATTATTCAAAATTAATGGTCATTGAATGTTCTATTACTATTTGTATTAACTGTAATATATTCTGGATTACCCGGAATTGGAATAACCCGAAAGCAGAATTGTACAAGAAAGATTACTGACTTCATATGTTAATACTCACCGGGTAAAGGGGGGGGGGACTGCTCGTTAAATCTGTCGAGGCGGAAGTGTTCCCCTGTAGATGTGGTGGGGAAGTTCGGAGAGGGGCTCCTAGTTCGGGTGTCGTCCTCATTACTTGACTGTGATTCAGAATTAAGAGGTCCGTCACCAATAGCCAAATGTTGCTTTCATGTTCGACATTAATAAACATTCACTTTTTGTGGAACAATATGCACAATCTTGAATACTTTACAAGGAATAGATGGATGTGAAAATGTTGACTATGGAGCAAAGCAAGTGAAGATAGTAATTTTATCCGACAATAATTATGATGAAATTATGAATTCGCTACGAGACTGTGTAAAAAGAACTAACCTCTTCCTCAGGAGAAGGGGACCTCATATCAGAGTGAAGTTGCTTAAATTTAATCACACATTAGAATTATTATAAATATAACACATTTTTACACACTAACATACTCTCCCACGATTTTTACGAAATCACTCCCCTACACACAAAATCACAAATCACAAAATCAATTTGTGATAGATATTATTCCTAAATCTGTTCCAGGTATAAATATTTTATCGTTTGCTGATGAAATGGTGAACATTTCTAGTTTGACATTTCTGACAGAATCTGACATTTCTAGTTTGGAAGGTGCGTTTCAGCGGGCTTTGTACTTGGTCTTACGAAAACAATATGTCCATTAATACTGATAAGACCACCTTTCAATTGTTTTCTCTCAGTACTAAACATCATGACATCCAAATTCATAATGATAAACATGTTTTTTTCTCTGACATTTGACACTTTGACTTATCCTCATCAAAACTATCACCACTAGTATTAACAGGAATTTCTTCGCTTGAGGATGGCAAACTGACTCGTTTCTTTCTGTTTCTTTGGAAGTTTCTTGTTATTTGTTTTAACCTTATCCGCCTTTTCCCGCATTGGCAGTTTTTATACGCCCGGTTGGTTTGCATTTTCTGACCAGGAGAATAAGGCTGTGCTCCCATGTTCTGTTTTGATGGAGGCAACCGATGGTGATAGATCAGTTATCATTAATTGCATTTATATTTTACAGTGTTATAAAATTTAAAAAAAAAACAAATTTTAAAGCTCACTTCATTTATTTCTGAATCTTGTGGCGTCTTCCTCCAAGTATAGAGGGAAAATATCACACACGCTTACTTTAACATAAATATTAACAAATGTTCATATTTTTTAAATAATGAACATATTTAGGACAGGTGATAAGATACCCTTTTTGTCTCTTCAACTCTACGACCCATATCTTCTTAATTTGATCATTTTCTTGACATGCTTTGGGCAGAAAATGCTTCAAACCATTTTTATATTGTCATAAATGGAATTAATTTCCTTTACTTTAATTAATTCATATATAACTTGCATTCTATTTCCCAATACTTGTAAGATATTAGATTTACGGCAAAGATGAATATATATATATATATATATACAGTAACATAAAATGAAAGAAATACATGGCATAATAAAATTGATAATACGAAATAATATCACTAACAAAGCTAGAAGATTTAAACCTAGAAGCTAGAAGATTAAAGCTAGAAGATTATATATATATTGTTTTACAAGAAAATTTCATAGCATTTGATCAGAATCTTTATAAACAGATCAGAGGATACCTCAGGGTGGTCCTGCCAGTAATAGTTTAGCTAACCTGTATTTACATTTTTTTTTGAAATTGATCATATTTTTAATGAATCTTTCTTACTTTATCGTTATATAGATGATATAATAATTTTTGGTAAAAATAGTGAATTCAAACCAAATATTATGTTCTACCCTGACAATCTCAACCTTCTTAAAACTAATTTTAACTCTAATATGGTTGAATTTCTGGATTTAGACTTGCATCTTATTGACAATAGCGTAGTCTGTAACATTTATGACAAAAGAGATTCTTTTAGTTTCCATGTAATTAAAATTCCTGTATGGAACAGTAATTTGCATCTATCAATTTACAGAAATATTGTTTTGAATTTTTTACTTAGGAATGATAACTTAACTACCAACAAAATAGATAAATTTAATAATATCAAGAAATTCTTCCAATGCTGCTTAGATCATGACTATCCTTTTAACTTCTTAAGAACATATATTCATCACAAATACATTAATCGTCTTGCTATTTCTGATTTCAAAACCATCATACAACAATAGGATCTCAAAGTCAGCATATTAGTGGTTTTGCTGTGAAGATTCTGTTTTAACACTCTTCACACAGTTTATATTTTTTCCACAACCTTCTTAAAAATCTTATAAAATGAAAAATTTCTACATTTTTGGCAACCAAACCAAATTTCTACATTTTGACAACCAACCAATTTTCTACATTTGTGACAACCAACCAAGTTATAGCCTACCAAATTTGATTGTAATCTTTCTTGGCGTCTTCCTTACAAGCTGGTATAAAGGATGCGTTTAAGTGCAATTTAGATTTTTTATCACAACATATAAAAGCTTTCCATCGGTTTCAAGACTATTGGATCTCCTGGAGTAAGCTCTGTGAGCAGAAGTTTTGAAAAATCTTTTTGGAAGAATCCTTTTATTGGGTAATTCTTTTGATATTTTTCTGCTTAAACATTTTGGGAGAATTTTTTGCTTAATAGTAGTCGGTTGTTCTTTCATATTTCTATGAGATTTTTTATACTTTGGATTTTTTATACTTTGAATTTTTTATACTTAGAAATTTTATACTTTAAATTTCTATTTATTTTATTTTGGTCTTTCCTACCGAGTTGCAAAGGGGGAAGGTTGGCGCCTTCAAACTAGTTTAACCCCACTTATTCGGTCCTATGTCCGAAATTGCGTTTTGACTCGCTAGGTTCTTATTTGTATTTCATTAGATTTGATCTTCATTTTTTTTTTATTAAGTATTTCCTGTTATGTTCTATATTTTATATAAATTTCTTCCATATATATATATATATATATATATATATATATATATATACATTTGAAGAAAGGAGTTTGAAACCTTATAGGTACTTTCTTGAGCTATGTCAATGTTCTTATGTGAGATGTAAACCTAATTAGAAATATTTTTCAGTTCACCTTCAAGATACTAATTCAGATTTCTTCTAGCTTTCACATAGTCTATTAGAATGTTAAATAATGTTTTCCTAATGTGAGAAGAGGGTTTAAGTACATCTTTTGTTACAACATTGTTCTTAATTGAGGCTTGAACTTAAGTATCAATCGTTTCCAATTAATATATACAAAATAGCTATCCAAATCCAAATTCCTCTTGCTTTCACAGTCTAAGACAGAGGTTCTTAAACTTACTGAGCCCATAGAACCCTTTTCTGTACCAAAAATTTGTCTATGAATCTTCAAGGGAAATAAATCTATTGCAATGCATGATAGATAAATAACAAATTAAAATTTAATGTCCTGAAAATTTTAAACTAGAATGAGAATGAGAATTATATTGATAAGCATTATATATTATAAAACTGTTTTATGAATGAACTTCAACAAAATTATAACTTTGGTTAAAAAAGACTAGCTCTAGACGGGCATACAAGACTAGCTCGTATACCCGTTCTTCGCACGGGTGAATTGAAGAATTAAACAATACAGATTGAAAGATAAAGAAGTTTTTAATGAGTTAATTTTAAGTGAACTGCAAATTAAACAAAACAAAAAAGCTTTTTACACAACTCGGCCGAACGAAAAAAACACGTTTATTAAATTTAAAGTCTAAAGGTCTAATAACTGATAATTTTTTTAATATTTATAATGCTTCGTAACCCTCTAGTGGGTCGATTTTTGAAAAAAAAAAACTTTCTCTAAGCTAATCTCTGCTAAGCAAAAGTAACACATACTTACAAATTCTGTGTAATGAGCGCTTAAATAGTGAAAATAATTTATATCTGGATGTTAATACGTTAATATTACTTTCTATTGTATTTATTTTATGTTAAACTATGATATTCTCAAGCAACGCCATTCCTTACATTGTAATGGCGATTCAATGAAAACATAGCAAAATGTTAATGTTACAGTCAAGTTGACATCCTTTTTGGCGACCACGTTGGCAACTTGGCGATTGATTAAATGGTGCAGAAATTGCTTTGCTGTAGCGCTACCTGGTGTGGAGCTGCAACAAAGAGGATAGCACATATGTGATAGTGCCTGTCTATAATATTTTACTCTAAATTTTTTTGACATATAAAAATCAAGACTAATTTATTTTAACTTTCATTATATAAAGGAAGTGGGAAATATTTTACTTTAAATCAAACATTTCACGAACCTTCTAAAGCTGTCTGCGCACCCCGAAATTTATTTTAATTTGCCCTGGGCCCCCTCAACAATCCCGAGGACAGTGGTCTTCAAACTTTTTCGACTCGTGAAGCTCTTAAAACTATGAGGTGTTTTAGTGGAACCCTATTCTTCACATACACGCACACGCGTATTTAAAAGAATATCTTAAAATAATAATTAGAATAGATCAACATGTTATAGGTACTTTATGTAAAGGGAATTATGAAAAAAAAAGTATTATATTTGTTACTATAAGTGTTAATCTAATTTTAGTATAATTTACTCATTAATTAATATTAATTTGTGATCCAAGTGTCACCTACACACGCGTTATATTTAATAACAGGGATATGTGCTTACATTTCTTACTCAAACTGTTGAAGTTTAGGACTGTTGACATTACCTGCAGTCACATTTCAAATTCTGCGTTTAATTTGTTTTTTATGCAGCTACTAACCTTGAGAGAAATATTTTTCACTTAAACAAATCGTTCTGAATGGCGTTAACTTTTTATAGCAGCGTGCGCAATCCTTTGTATTTTGCATGAATCTGCAACCCAAAATTTAGCATCTGTTCTTGCTTAAATTTAGATTTGAATGCCGAATCTGTTGATATGTCGATAAGTTGTCCCCTTTCTTTTTATAGGCATCCCCCCCTTCACTTACACAAATAAAAAAGAAAGGCGCATTTCCCATTAGAAAGCTATTTAGATTTGCCAAACATTGTGCTAACGTGTATAAAATTATTTCGTGGAAACCGGGATAGTAAACAATAGAATATTCACAACCTAGTAAGTAGTTCATATATAGAAAAAACCATTTTAATATTCTTTTATTATATTATAATAATAGTTTAAAAGGTATTGCTAACTATAAAATTATTACGTATAGCTAAATTTTCAGTTTCTTTATGACTGGGATGAGCTTTAGATACTTGTGGTTTATAAAAACTTCATAGAGAACGTGAATCCATTTGCATACACATTTATAATTTTCTTTTCGATTTTTTATTGTGACTCGAGGAACCCTCGGGTATTCTTCGTGGAACCCCAGGGTTCTGTGGAACACAGTTTGAAGACCACCGGGCTAAGAGAACGCAAGGAAATACTCTACCAGTTGGAAGAATAGTGCTTGAAATCTTCTGGGTATCTCCTCTGATTGCATCATAGTTCTTATCTGATGTATGAACTCAAGTAGCAACTATCCCATTTGTTTAAATCATTTTTTTTTTGTTTAAAATTCGATTTCTTTTGGCTTCTCCACACTATCTTTAATCGCGCGAAATGTGAATAGCGATAAAAACTCCCTCCAACTCCCCCGAAAACAGGAACTGACGTCGTCACGGAGGAAGTAGATTAACTTTTGTTGACGTTCCGAAGGTCCACAACCCAGTCTCAGTCCGCAGATTACCTCCAACTCATGTGGAGGCTACACCAATCAACCAGCTTACTGTGTCGCTTTCTACCTGCTGAGTTTCGTTTTCCTACACGGCGTATCGACAGACCATAAACAAACCGAAAGATGACCTAGTGTCGGCTTGTCTTCAGTTTCAATGTTCAGTGGCATGTGATGCTTTAAGACTTTTATTGTAATGTGTTCAATGTTTGAATTTGTGATGTTGACAGTTAGTTAAAAAAAAGTGAGAAACAAAAAAGATGCAGGAAAAAAATAACAGGACATTATCGTGTTTCTTTTTAGCCATCTTCTGCTTTGGGCAATGTAAGTAATTTATTTTTTTCTTATTTATTAAATGTTATTCATTTTATTTTTATATAGAAAGAAAATTTTAACTTGCCCCATATGCTAAATTAGAATACAGCCAATTTTATTATGTAGTGATATCTTCTTAATCAATGCTCAAAAGAAAAAAAATGATAAACTTTCATAAAGACATAATAAACTAAATATTAATTTTTAGTCATTTTATTACCTCACATAAAAAAAAATCTTTTTTTAAAAAACATTAAAAAATATTTTAATTAAGCTACAATAAAAAGTAGAATATATCCAAAATCGAAAAATCTCTTTTGTATATTTTCTTCTGCAAGCTTAAGTACAATTAATTTGAAGCGCAAAAGCTAAAAGCACATAACGGTATACAGTATTATTATATTCATTTGTAATAAGAAATATTTGTTTTGAAATTTATATTTTATTTTATGAAAAAAATAATGGCATACACAATGGCTTAATGTAATTTTTAAAAATTAACTATGATGAAAAAGTTTAGCAAGTACTAAAATTAACATAAATTTATATATAATTGTTAAATAATACTTCAAATGTGTATTGCTACTTAAATTTATAACATTCATTTTTCAAATTCTTTTATAGCCCCTTAACCATCTTCCTAAATAATCAATTTTTTTTAGGTTTTTTTCTTAACCACAATCTTTCTTCACAATAAGACTAAAATAAACATTTTGATTAAATGGTTTGAACTCTAATGAAAAAAATTCTTACAGTAATTAAAAAGTAGCAAATTGAATGAGATCTTGTATAAGATATTTCATTCAAAATAAAAATACCCCCCCCCCCGTTCCTTTAAATTAGATAAGGTCTAAAAATTGTATTTGAATTTTTCTATCGTTCATTAGTTGTTCTTGAGTATTATCTAAGGTAATGGTAGCCTAAATTTTTTAAAACGAAAACCAGAAAATATTTGGTCAGCCAATATTGTGCATTATAAAATCCAATAAAAAGATAGTATATTTTAAAACAAAGTCAATTCCTACTTAGATCAAAAAAGAAAATTTTTATTTTAGTAAATTTAATTAAATAATTACAATTAATATAAATATATATACACACTTATAACAGTGTCACAATATTAAAAGGCAAATTTTTCTCCCTTATAAAACTAAAATTAATTAATTAAACTTAATTAATGAATTAATATTTGAAAAAACTGTATTAACATCAAGTGCATCCACTGCAAGTTTAAAAGAATGTATTTGAACTTCATTGGATGAATAAAAAGTATTTCATTAACGATTGAAATTTTGAACAAGATATATAAATATATGTAGGAATAGTGTGAACTATAATAGGAATTAAAAAATTTAATATTTATGCGAGGAATGAGTCTATAACTCCCTGTATTTTTTTCTTAAAACAAATTTAAGCTTAAATTTGAAAATAAATAAGCACATTGTAATTTTGAATAATTTTATGTATATTTATTAGAAAATGTTGCATGCGTATAATTTCTAAATTTTCAAAACTATGTTTTACGAAAAAATGATTCGAATTCCTATAGTAAATTGTTCATACAAAAAAAAAAAAAAAAAAAAGAAACTCAGTATTTAATTAATTTTTTTAAATATTGAAATTAAAAATACTTATACTTTTGTTTTAAAAACAAATTTGTGGAGGCCGAATTGAACCTCTAGATAGACCATATATTGTTAACCCATCATCAATATAAGGCAAACAGTGAGCAAAATCCTTTTATTCGCTTTAACAAAATAAACTGCCTGGTTTTTGTCCACAACACGTTCTTTTCCAATCCCATAAAAGCCGAGCATACATTTTAAATTTTATTTGGAAAACAAATTCTTTTTTACCTATCTCAAAGAATGAATGAACCGTAGGCATCACTGTTTCGGTGTTTGGAATAAGGCTTAGGTCTAATCTCGTCCGAATCCTATCTTTTAACAGAATCTGCAGATACCCCAAACACGATTCGCAAATATTGATGTCATAAATTTAGAAGCCAACAGTTTCCTTTTTCGAATGAAAATTGTAGCTTCCGCACATCGTCGGAAAGTTTGCTGGGAGATTACAGGGATTCAATTACATAAATGTAAATTATTATTATCTATTTGAACACGTATTATATTTATTTAGAGATTAGATTTAAATATCTTCAAGGTATTGCATTCGTGTATTTTTAGTATTTAATCATTAAATTTCTAACAATGTATTACTTTTTAAACTTTATAAATTTTTTATTGTCGTTAAAAAGTTACAATTTTCAGATGAAATCCCCTAACTTTTAATATTTTTTAATCTACATAATTGGTTCATTATTATAAAGATAGAGAGACACATCAAGATTTAGTGACATGAACGTGTAAAGGATAAACATAGCTTTGTGAGTTAACTTTTGAGTAATAATTTAGTTTTCATGCTTTTTCGTTTAATCTATTTTTACACTACTTCTGTTCTAACATTTCAACAACAAAGTTTAAAAATTGTTTAAATATTCTAATAATTTTTTAAACTCAGCCATTTTTATTTTTATTACTTTAACCTTGTAATTCCTTCGTATTTCAAAATTTAAAGGAATTTATTGATAACTGAGTATGTAAACGGGGAAAAAAACATTTACCTCTATATGCATTTATTCAGAGAGCAGTAGTTTCAAATTTTTTTTAGTTTTAATGGGTTAGATTTCTTAGAAAACTGATAAGAACTCACATAATTTTTAAAACTTACTTTTACAATTTTGCAATCATTTAAAAATAATGATATCAAATCACATAATTTTTAGCCTTAGTATACTGATTTTATTAGAAATTTAAATCATGTAAAAACTATATACTGGCCCACATGCATTAGAATAGTTACCTAAGTAAGAATTCAATGATATACATTGCAAAAAATATTTATTTTTTAACAATAATCCTTACATTTATTTACTTGAAAAGCAATTTCAAACCTGCGTTTTTTCTTCAATCTCTGCATGTGCATTTAGTAAAAAAAAAAAAACTTTGCAGTAACTTACATTATTTGATATTTTTTAATACTCGCCATTTATATAATCTTTGCGAATTTATAACATTTAATTACAAGATGAATTTTTTTCACATGAAATTTGAAATTTCAGGTCTGTTATTATTATTGAGAGTTAAAGAATTTAGTGATAGAAATTAAATAAGTTACGATTGTTTTTAATTGTTACAAACAAATGTTTTAAATATTTTATTTTGATGACATTTTAAACTCTGCACCATTTTTCAAATTTTGGTTTCAGGTATTTTTAATAAGACAATTTTTTGTACACTTTATATTGGATCTTAGTATTTTTATATCTTCTCTGAAGCTTTTAAGGGCTCCATCTTGGAATCTCGCACAGCTAATCCTATGAAATATCTGCTTTCTTTTTAAATCTAAATTATTGTATTCATTTGAATTTAATAAATTGCCTCCAAAAGAACAAACGATAATGAAACTTTCTGTGGAATTTGTATTTTTCCACTCAAAATTCGAAATATTTTAATGTCTATTTAAATTATTCGTTTCCGGGTTTTCAGATCAATGAAAGTATTTAAATATATTTTTAAAAATCGAAAAAGAAGTCATAATTCTACAAAAAACAAATCTGTATTATTTTTTTCTTGACGTTTTCGTACTCCAATAAACATAATAGTATAGATTTCAGAAGAGATGAAATTCTATTGGATTATTGGTTTTACATTTTTAATTCAAAATGGCTGACGAATCAGAATTTTAAAGAAAGTTTCTTAACTTTTGCGGTTTTTTAATTCAAATGACTAGAAAAATTCCCGTCTCATTATAATGAAATTTATCTGAGGGTAAGAGCAAAAATAAAATTTAAAAAATTATTTATTTAATTTCCTAGTATTGCCGGATGTTCTTAAAAGTGCATTGCACAAAATGAAAGTTTTCCATTAAAGTATCTATAATTTTTGCTGTTTTAAGCACGGTAATGTTTCAAATAAATATTCATGAATTTGAACGTGTTTCTAAAACGTAAAAGAACTCATGAATAAATAATTCCTTTGCTCATCATTAATCTTTCTGTTCCATTTCATTTTATTCTGAAATAACAGTATTATTTTTTGCATAATGATCCATATCAAGTTACTTTTTAAATTTTATTCTAATTTATGATCCTTACCTAGCTATTTTACCTACACAGTTGGATTATAATTTGAAAAGTATTTAATCTTTAAACTGCTGGGAATTTTCCTACATATTCAAAATATTCGATAATTTTTTAACTAAAAGCTTGTATAGTGGAAATTATCCAACTTTTTGGTAATTTCAACTCTTAAGATGCTTCTTGATTTCATTTAATGCTTAAAATTTCTTTCTAATAGCGCATAAAAAAATTCTTTTTTAGTTGTGTATTAATTTCTAAAACCTCTTTCAACTTTTATTTTATTTCGAATGTCAGGAAAAATCTTATCACTACATTCCTTTGTATCACAGAGCAATATGATTGTATTTCCTTCAAACATTTTTTTTATCAATATTGTTCAGTATATTCTTCAATGTTTTGAATAATTATTGGTGATATAAATTCAAATATCAAAAGAATAATAATAAAAAACTATGTATGATATATATTATTAAGTCATCATCGAAGAAAAAGTTTCCAAGTATTTTGTTGCCAGATTTTAGTTCATTTCGTCTTATTATTATTTTTATTTTTCTCATCGAACTGGCGATTAAAACGGAATGAAATTTTGCGACATGCATTTAAAGTAAATGATTGAAGTAAATTGGCAAATTTTAGTCATCAAGTTTTCTTAGTAATAAATATACTTTTCCTACCAAATGTTTTTAGTTTCCTTCTCATACGAAAATCGAATTTCAGTTAAATTCAAAGCTCCAATGACTTTAAGGCATACATTTGTAACAGTGAATAGATACTTGTTTACAATGCTGTATATAGTTAAAAGTAATAACTAATGATAGTAATGCAAGAGAAATATAAAATAACAATATTTAAAGCATTCAGTTCATTTTGAGATAGTACAAATATTTATAAAAGGGAGCATTAAAAAGAATGCTTTGTAAATGAACGTAAGCACAAACGATTTTTACTTATGCTTATGTTTAATAATATTAACTAATATTTAAAATAATAACTAATATTTTCTTGCAACAACGTTCTTAAGACAATTTTATAAGTATATTATAATTCAATTAACACTAAATATCACAAAATACCATTTATACGCTTTTCAAAATCACGTTTCTGAAAGTAGTCACCATTAGTATTAGTCTCTCTCTCAGTCAGGTATTAGATATGTTTGTTCCAAACAAAACTAACATAGTCATAATCAATGGTTTTGACTAAAATAAAAAAAAGTATTGTTTTTGAACTCAATAAAGTAATATGGCGAGACTTAAACATATTAAAACATTCTGTTCTCGATGTAATCAAGAAGAAATACCACACATAAAATATAGCTATATCCTTCGGGTTTAATCTTATTAATGAAGAAAAAATTTTTTAAAGTAATATACAAAACAATAACTGGTACCCTACAGTTTTGAACACGAAGTGATCTAAAAATTTTCTTATGTGGGAAAAAAGTACGTTTGCTGAATATCAGTGGGGAAAACTAAAAGAAATAAGCGAATAATGATTGACAATTTCGATCTTCCAAATATATTCACTGTATTTATTCCAATCTTAAGCCGCCATTAATTCTAAGCTGCACCCCGAATTTTCAAAACGTTTGGGGGGGGGGGAATAAATAAAAAAGTGTACAATGGTTTTTGTCGGTATCCCTACATACGAAATTTTAAAAAAAATTTAGATGAGAACTAATAAGAGGTTAATAATTTATTTATTTTATCAGTATTTAAAAGTATTTAAATAAATACATGAACCAGTAATAGCTCTAAAAGAGAGAAGAGAGAGAGAGTGTGTGGTGTCAGTATCAAGTTCAATTTCTCCCATCCAACGAGTTTTTCAACCTTTGATTCTAATCCGCTCTCGATTTTAAGTAGCATTAGCGCTGGAAAAAAAGAGCGGCTTAGATTCGAATACAAACAAGGAAAAACAATTCGAAATAAAAACAATGTGTTTATATAACTGTCTTGTTTTGCTTACGATAATCTTATGTTGTAAGTTTGTTTACTGACATATTTCTGGAAAAAGATTGACATATTTCCGTACCACACCTTCCAAAAAGACTTAAATAACTGAAAGGGGAGAAACCCTGCTGATATTTGTATTATTAACACGACACTCTCTTGTAATATTAATTGATCGAAGACAAAGTGTTTTAAATGCAATCCTTTACACATGAATGAGATATATATGATTAATATAAAGATAAATTTGTTCCATAAAATGTAATTCAAATGTGCAACTCATTGTATTCAATGGCTGATAAAAATAGGGTGCAACAGCATTTCTGAGACACTGCATACTTTCCTATCTTTCGAGAGCATATTTCACGACTGTTTGATGTGAGGCAGCTGATAACTGATGTGTCATCGTGTGTTCCTGGGAAATTAGAGGCTCTCGAATTTTCTGAGTTGTTCTCGTTCCAAATTCTAAGCATTGACCTACCTGAATTTGCGGCATTTGTTCGCAAAAAATATGGAATTTGGAAGCATTCGTATGGGATATTGTGTGTGTGTTTACAATATCTTCATTATTTTGACGTCATTTCAAAAGTTCTTCATGTATATTTTGGTGTATAAGTTTCATGTCAAGAGTTTTTGGAACTCTTTTAAAAATGAACGTAAGGGAAATTAACTTCTATACGGCTCTGCTCATCTTTGTAAAAAACATAATCAAGTAAAAAAAATAAAAAATAAAGTTTTTTTTTGTTAGTTATGCGTAAGCGATTTTAGTTTTTTAACTTCTTAGGTGTTTTGAATGGCACTAATAATGTAAGAGATGGGAGAAAAAAGGGGCACATAAATCCTTCAAAGTGTATGTCGGAATCTAAGTTTCTGAATAGTTCGTAAAATTCAAATATATAGTAATACCTCTCGACTTACGTGAACCATGAGAGTGACGATTTTCATATCTCGTCGATTCTTCTTCTACATTTATAAATCCCGTACACCACACAATGTATCACAAGGGGGTATACAACACACAGACAGAAAAAAGGATTACAACACAAACATCCATGCCTTCTCCTGGATTCGAACCGCAGTCAGCTTCACTAACCACTATACCGGATGGGCGGCTTCTTCTTTTGTTTTGGGGGGAGGGGGAGTGGTGAAATTGTTAATGTGATTGAAGAAGTTGTAGATCTTGCCAAGGCAATTCAATTCAAACTTGGATTGTGATGACGCTCAAGAACTGCATGATTCCCGCAATCAGGGCCTGACAATTGACGAGTTCAAAGAAATGCCTGAGCAAGAGCAAGACATTGAGTCTGTAGACTCTGTTCTAACAGAAGATCGAATGACGGCTTGGAATTTGACAGAAGGCCCCAGTCTTATTGAGAAAGAATTACAAATTTCATCAAATATAGACTTCAACGAAAAGCGTATTTTTTCATCAAAACAAGGAATACTATAAATATTAGCATGCTACGAGGAAGCTTTGTGGAAGAAAATATTCTTTGAGACGTCAGAATACTTCGCTAGATTTTATAAAACCTTCTACATCAAAATAATTTCGATTTGCGATTTTGTTTTTGTGTCATGAAGATTTTATCAAATATATTTTTTCTAAATTATTATTTTCTTTCGTCTCCGACCCCAAATAAAAATAAATTGTATGTATTTTTATGCGAAAATGTACCCCAACTTAAGCGGTTTCACTCTGTTCTACCAATCGCATAAGTTCGGACTATTACACGTTAGGATGTCTGAATGCGTACAATCATCATCTAAAAACTAATTTTTACTCCAGAACAGGAAACACAGGTCCACGATAATGGTGTCGTATAAAAATTTCTCTTTCCATGAAAAGTTTCAAAAAGTACTTTGATGGTAGATATCGTAAAAGATAGCAAATGAATAAAAAAAGTGTTTGCTCTTGATAGGATTACCAGTAAAATAGCTATCGTCGTTTATGTTTTACTGACAACAATTTAAACTGGAAACATTCCACCCATTTTACCCGCTTAACAGCGTTTTCGTAATGACCAGTTTGAAAATTACAGGTGCTTTTTTTTTTTTCAGTTTGGTTTATATAGGGGTTTCGGTTTATGGAAAGTAAATTTTTGAGGAAAAAATGCTTATGGATCGATTTACATTCGGAGATATATAGTAGAGATTTGAATATGAATATAAAATGATTAATGTAAGTTAAAGAAATCTGGCTGGCGGTATATATATATGAAAAATGCTAATCTATTTGCATAAGAGCATTGATTGAAAGTAGGCCTCACGAATAGGGAATAGGCTTAACAAGTGAAAATTTAGAGCTCGTTCCCCCCCCCCCATTTGGTAGAACTTTTCATTCCAATCTTTAAACTGCACCTAATTCAGGCGTTTAAATAAGTTTGATTCTTTTAGAATTACATCAGATAAACAGTATATATATATATATGCCTGAAAAATTCGTTTTAATATGAAATTTACTGAATACCAATTCATTTAAATTTAAAATTCGGTAGTTTTTAGTTTATTTCAAATGGTTCGTTTAAATATTGCTACATTTTTATCGGATAAGTTTTTGGAAGTTAATTTATTTACTTAATTTCTCTATTACCAAATAAGAATTAAAAACAATTTTTAGATGCTTTTTGAATGAGTTACTTATTACTTTTTAAGAAGAATAATTTTTAAAAGAGTTTCCAGTCTTGTTTTATCAGTTCAGATCCTAATTCAGACGAAAGCCTAGAATTTCTTCTAAAAAGAACAATTCTATACAGATTCCCATTATCAGTAACTGATCTAAATTTAGAACTTTTGTTATGGTTCTCTTCAAAATCTGTTGTGTTAAGCTTCAGCTATCCCATCTATTTTAGAAGTTCACTATCGATTCGAAATTCTACGTTGAAAGAGAAAATACTGAACTAAAATAAATCTGTCAAGTCCTTTATCTAAATTTATCAATTATCTTCCTATTTTTTGTTTAAATTGTTAAATTTATTAGTATATATAAGTTTGCTATATCAATTCTTTTTTCAAAAATTATTTAACAGCATCGAATATTTCGATCGAAGTCGAAACCTCTTTGCTTTATTCTATTCGTGTGTGTGTGAATACGTAATACATAATTTTATTTTATTTTTGTTTTATGTTGCGATTTATTCTAATTTTTTTTCTATTTTTTCTCAAACCTTTTGCTTGTGGTGATAATGCTAAGAAATATTCTATATTTAATCAAGGTTTGGAAAAGTTTTGTAGAGATGTTTTACTGCTACTGAAAGATTTCAAATTTCAACTTTATTCCATTCCTGTTTAAAAAGAATTGGAAACGAATAATCAAATAAGAACATCGTTTTGATTCTTACTGAAATTGTTAGGTTTAAAAGGGGATATAAGAAAAACTTATGTACTTTCTAGAAAGTTATATATACTTATTTTGATATTTTAGGTAAGCAATAATATATTGTCCCAAAGTCTTTATCAGGAGAAACAAAAGATGGGTCAGTGACCGTTAGATCTTTAATTTTTTTCTTATGAATCCATGCGATGAATGATAGTAGCCACAGTAGCTCAGTGATTATGGTTACGATCTTGTGACCGGCGAGTCGAGACCCAAGCGTCCTCCCTTTGGTATCATATGGCCGTTAGGAAATGGATGCTTGTTCTGGTGTCATCCTCTTCACTTGACTGTAGTTCAAATTTACGAGGCCCATCGCCAGTAGCCCTTGTATTGCTTCATAGTGAAACGTTAAGAGGCTCACGCGATGAATTAGAATAAAACTCGTTGCATCATTTCGAAAAACTCTAATTGCAATGTAATTATGGACAAGTGGCAGGTGCATTGCTAAACTATTTTCTAAAAATAAAATTTGCCTTTGTCTTTCTTACAGTTATTATTATTTTGTACAAACAAATAACTTACTACATTGTTGAATAGAATGCGAAAAGGATAAAAAAATATTACTTAATCGAATTCATACAAAGATAATTTACATTAGTTTAATTGACGTATCTCATTTGTAATTTTAATTGAAGCAAGTGGAGGCTCTGAACTCATGCAGTAAGTTGCACTTCCAAGAAGCAGTCCCTTAACTTCGAACCGAAGATCAAGGTATCCTCTTGTGGGGGTTCCGGTCTACTCGGCATCCCTCTCTCTCCGTCCTGCGCGGCTCTACGTGTGGGGGAAACAAAGCATCACCAACAAACTCCATAATAACAATTAGATTTATTCAAACTTTGAACACACACTTAAACTATCCCAAGTGAAACTATAAGAAGAAACCTAGGAGTGATATCTAAAGCGTTGAATATTCCTAATACCCAACTCTAAGTAAACCAGACTACAAGGAATAGATAAGGAGAACAAGCACTAATGATGATCCGATAGCTAATTCTATTCTACAATATTAAATCTTCAATTTAATAAATTAATCTCAGCAATTACTTTCTTAACGCAAGCTAGGTTTGTGAATGAAGTACTTCAATATGCACACTTACTCAATAGCTTCACGGCTCCTTCTCTCCTGTTACAACTACAAAACCTATAGACTTTATATAGTCAAACTAATTTACATATATCACGTGTTCTTCTTGAAAGGCTATGAATTAATGTGAATGCTAGCCCCAAAGTTTCCCCAAGAGGATTAATAGGAAGAATATCGCTAATAGACCCGTCACACTCTGAGTGAAAAATTTAAAAACTCCTTGTATATGTGGCCAGTATACAATTTACAAAGGATGGTCTATTTTGGTTGTTAAATACTTCATATATATAAGTTAGTACAATCGGGGACGTCCTAAGATTCTTTGAGGCTCTGAGCCCCGAGAAATCTTAAGATTTTTGAGGCCCTGGGCCGTTATTCAAAAGTAGGCCCTACCTGAAATCTTTAAAAGCGGACAGTATATAGCATGCATTGTCAAATACTCGTTCAAAGGTAATTTGAAACAAATAAATGGTATACGAATCACAAATCTCAAAAACCTAGGAAAAAACAGGTTTGATCGATAGCTGCATTTCGACTAAATGATTTGACAGATTGTTTATGGGAATAATATTTGACGATGAAAATTATCCGAATAATGATCTTATCAAGACAAAGGCGTGTACGCGAAACGAGGCCCAGTGCCCGGGCTCAATTGGCCCATGTCTTAAGACATTCCTGAGTACAATTCATGTATATAAGGATAGCTACAAATCTTCAATACATGTGCATGTAGGGCTTATACCATAACGGATATGGAGGTTTGACTTGATTTCCTGACAAGTAATATACTTAATTTACCTATCGATAACGTGACTATGAGAACGTGAACCGTTTGCGGTTTGAAGTACTTATTGCTAAGATAAATTTTTATCTCCATTTTGCATCCTTTCTTAAAAGGAAACGCCCTTGACTCATTGCACAATGATTGAAGTCATCGAGTGATTATGACGGTTTGAGAAATAAAACGGTTGTCAAAAAAAAAAAAAAAATTCTTCTAAATTCATCTCTGTTCGATATTTTATACTGTCGATATCGATTACTCAATTGATTGGAGAACGAGATGGTGGAGTAATAATGGCTTTTATTATTTTTTTTACCTTTAAATGCATAACTTCTTTAGCTTAAGGTGGTGTTCGAGGTGAAATTATAAATAGTAGAACCCAAAATTGAAACGCATTTTATGATAAGAAAAAAACTCAAAGATTAATATTATATTCTGACTTCACTATCGCTTAGAGAACAATTATACTCATTAGCTCATTTATAATTATTCATAAATAGTTATTATTATTTGTATACGGATTAAATCATTTTTTTCTGGTGTAAGATGTGTTTCATATGATGTCTTCTATTCTATTATTATGGAGATTTAAAAAAAAAAAAAGTGACATTTTTTGAATGTGTTTATATAAATTTTCTGTACACACACAATGAATAGATATATATATTTATTACAATGTGTCTCAAATTTATAAGAAAAATCTGAAACAATTTCTTTCTAAAATGTGTTCCAAGTTTTTGGTCTCTTTGAAATTAGATAAAAATAGAGCCTTAATACTCAGTTCAGTAATAATTAAGTTCATATTCCTGAGCAATTTTTATGTAATAATATAGTCTACGGAATTATGTTCCTTTAAAATTAAATAAAAAGCCACTATAATAAAGCAACTAAATGTAATGTAGTATTCAATTGCATCAGAAAAATATCAGAAAGTACCTGGAGACATTTTTAACGGTAATACGCAATCAGTCACATAAACAGGGAGGGGAGGGGTTATTAAAGTCCAAATATCCTCAAAGTTTCTAGAAATTCTTCTTTGGCCTTTTTATTAATAATGCCGGAAGGATTTTTGACAATTGATGTTGCTGACTGATTATTGAGCTTTTCTAGTGCGAATTTAAAATAGTGTGTAGATACATAGAGCTAAAATAAAAAAAATCTATTGTACTATAATTAAAAAATTTAACGCGTTTTTTTTAGGTACCTTTTAATAAATCGAATATTTATTTATTTACTTTCAATAATGAAAATGGTTCTTATACTTCTTTATACAGAGTACGTACAATGATATTGGATAAAAATTAATATTATGTGAGCTTAGTTTTGATAGTATTTATTAAAAAATATAATTGTTTAAGACATATTAATCAATTAATAATAAAAGGGAAGTTTTTACTATATTATGCTTATTCATTATTTTTATAGAAAAAATATTATAACATTTTTGGATAATATTTATTAAAATATAAAATTAAAAGACATAAAGACTTAAAAATTATCAATAATTAAGTACAAAGGCTATAAATTACATATAAATGCAATCGATAAATTAATTCGCTGTAACTGGGTACCTCAAAAATATCTGCTACAATTGTCTTTGGACTCATAGAAGACCATTAAAAATTAGTACTACTATGTGATGTTAAGGAAATTTAATTTTAAAATATTTTTTTTCATAATTTTTTTGATATAATTGCTTTTGCCTAAGTCTCGTATTATATAAGGATTTCGTTCAACAAAATATTTTCCCTTACCCCACAACTATTTAATCTGATTTAGTGTTTTTGTTATTTTATCAATGGATCAGATTAAATGAAAATGAAATTCAAAACACTTTTCAAGCGCTGTATGCCTGATAAGAAGCAAGGAATCCGATAATTTTACGTCACATTATTTATTTTTGTCTTGCTTCTGGTCTGTGAAATACGAAGGAATAGGAAATGCAATGTATTGTCTCATTTCTTTGAACCTTACACTATTTATACTACCGCAAATTTAAATTTTTTTTAAAAAACAGGATTGTAGTCAATTTTTTCTTTTGTATAATATCAATATGTTTTACAGAATTTCTTTTCATGTTCATGTTAATATGTCATGCAAATTCTCCTAAAAAGCCCTCCCTTCAAAAAAGTTAACCAGTTTAATTTTTATAGTTAAAATTTGGGAAGGTGTATCCCCCCCCCCCCCTTATGTCTTAATCAGGGCTTCGAACCAGAACTAAATCAAAAACGGGAAAAAAAACCGTTATTTTGTTCGGAACGAAAACCAGAACTGAACCAAAAAAAATCTGTTTATTTCGGTTTGATATATCTTTAGTCCTTTGTTAATGTAAACAACTTATTAATATTTTCTAATTTAATGTCAACCATTGCTTCTCTAAGGTTTCAGGGTTGAAATTTATTCTTCGAGGCACAACAGATGTATTTTCAGTGAAACCACGTTAGAAGATATATGAATAATTGGAGGCAAATTTTTCATTGGTTAAATAAATAAATAAACGCATTTTCCCATAATTATTGCAAGGCCAAGTGCACGATGTGAGCGGCAAGCATCAAGCGACATACACATAATCGATACAATCTTGATCCTAGTTGTCAAATGCGATTTTGATAATGGATAACAATGACAATGCTCGCTGTTCTCTGCTCATCGCTCATATCGTGCATTCTGGTAAATTGTATCTATTCACATAGTGCGCCAATAAAAAAAAGGGTTTTTTTTATCCAATGGGGCTGTGGTTTGGTATTTTTACCATTGCAGACCTAGTACATCCCCAGGACCTGGTATCACTCTTTAGTGCGACGCCATATAGGCGGATACCAATCGCCGTAGGTAATTTTGACGCCCAGTTTCCTCCATAGAGGGAGGCACCTGAGCTCTGAAGATGCGAATCTGTACAAGGATTTAATTTTTCCGAGAGCGCCCAAGCCAAACAGACACTCTAGGATCTTTTACATGCCGTATAATCATACGACATGGCCGCTGTCGATTTTCTGCATCACGAAAATCCGCGGACTTGGGCCGGGTCGAACCCGCAACCTTGGGTGCAGAAGGCCAGCGACAAACCAACCACGCCAACCTGGGGGGGGGGGGGTAGGATAAAATCTTCTAATCTAAATTGTGATATGATAGAACTATATTTGATATTTTTGTTTATGATAGAGGATACTTTTCGTTCAAATAAGAGTATACATAAACTAAAATTATTCATTCGGAACTGATCCGAAAACCGGAATGGAAAATTATATATATATGTGTGTGTGTGTATGTATATATATCGTTTCCTGTTATTGGGAACCAGACGAGATCCTGGGCCCGGGACCAGTTTTCAACCATTTTTTTATAGTTATGTTTCTTGAAATCTGGTTTGTATCTGCTAGCCTTGTTAGTGGTATAATATAGTATTGTCATTTTATTATACTATGTATTTTTTCATTTTATGAATGATACTATATATATATAGTTGAACTGGAACGAAAAAAATTGTTTAAAGTCCTGATCTTAATTGGATAAATTAATTTGCGTTGCATTCTGGAGTTACATGCGGGCCATTAGGGATGGACTTTGTAATTTTGCAGCAAGCTCAGGTGACGATGACGATCCGTGAAGCTGACATTCCATTCTTCAGAATTCTACACCACACCAATGTAAGGCCATTGAGCCTCGACAGATGCAACGGGCATCAGCTCTCTTGTTCGACGCGGGCACAAGGCAAGTAGAATCAGAAATTCAACCCATGACTCGACAAAAGCAATATAGTCCACCAGTTCAAGACCTTGATTATTCGGCTACCGCTGCCATATTTTTTGTAATAATTCAGTACATGAATAATGGGGACTGTTACATTTACCCTTTAAGTCCTTATGGAACAATGAGTCGTCATTATGAAAACAAGACAGGAATTTCGAGTGTTTTCTTTATCAGCTGGCCAATTTTCAAAATTACAAGCTCTGTCGGTCATTTATGTACAAAGTTTATCAAGGTTCTATTATCAAAAACAAAGCACTCATGAGATCTCCGCTCCAAAGAAACGTGACCCCCTCTGATAAGTGGTCTTCAAGTACTAGATAAGTGGTCACGGTCAAGAAATCGTGGTTGGTGAGTCATGAGTTCGAGCCCTGGTTCCGCTAAAGACCCATAAGCATCAGTAGTTCAGTGGTCAAGGTCACGGACTCACCGCCGGTGTGTCATGAGTTCGAGCCTAATATCGCTGAAGACCCGCTGTATGAGGGGGTCAGTTCACGTTAAATCTGTCGAGGCTCAAACGTCCTTCCGTTGGTGTGGTGGGGTAGTTAGGAGATGAGGTGCCAGAGGAGGGGTTGTTCTCGTTACTTGACCATGTTTTAGAATTACGAGGTCCATTGCCAATATCCTTCGTACAGCTTTATAGGGTGATGTTAATATAACTCTAACTCACTTAGTCCATTGAAGAGCCGCATGTATAAGGGTTGATACACGTAAAATATTTCGTGGCAAGTTCACGTTATAATGGAGTGGGCGTTTTGGAGAGAGTGTGCCATCTCAGGTGTCGTCCTCGTCTCTTGACCGAATTTCAAACATGTGAGGTTCGTCACCAATAGACCTAGTGTTGCTTTAAAATATGACGTTAATGAAAAATTAAATCTAATCTTCGTATTTGATGAAGTGTCTATTTATTTTAATTTTCAAATATTGTGGATGAATGTCGTTATATATATACGATGTAAAATACCGGCTGGGTAAAAATAAAACAAAAAGAACTACCTTCAGTTGTTAAATTTCACTTTTAAGCCAATTTACATTATTTTCCACCTCATAAATGTAACTAAATCAGCTTTCAGAAAAATCCGATTTTATTTCACTTTTCAGAATTTAAAAAAAAAAAACGATGAGAGAGAAAAAAGATGTATACTTCATAGTTTTAGATATAGTTCATTGAATCTATAGTATGCGCACGACAGCATGTAAAAATTAATTTCATTTGAAATTATTTGTATTTAAAGGGCCTCAAACTCTTTTAATAAAGATAAGATCTAAATGTGTTAACGAGAATGTCAAACATCAATCTAAACAAAGACAACACCTTTGAAATAATTTTGCTGCGTATAACAAAACCTAATGGGCGATAATATTTTGTGTAGCTCTAAATTCTTCAATATTATTTTAATTTGTGTCAGAGAAGAGTATGATAGAAGGCTTTGTGTGAGAAACCAACCAGTCATTTTAAGTCTTGTGTACGCATGTAAACATCATTATATTTTTTTAAAAAAAGACCCTTCTTACTCTAATATGTAGTTTTCTGTTAGCCACAACAAAATCTGTGGTGAAAGTGAAGTTCGGAAACGTGATTCCTTGCTCTAACCCCTTAACTGGCTTGCCCGTACATCGCACGGGCTACTGAAAGCTGTACGGGTACTATATTTTCATCTTTCTATCTTTGATTTGCATATATTTTTAATTCTAATAGTGTGAATATTAGTGTTAGTGTGTTTTTAAGAGATGCAGTTTGTCCATGGTAATGAAGTACTTCTCAACCGGGATTTTCTTTGTGGTGAAGGCAAAAATTTTTAATTGAAGGCAGGAATTTAGATTCTGGAAAATATTCGATAAGGAACAGGGATTGACAAGGCAATGCGAAATTTGTTGCTTGAGAAGAAACGAAAATGTGGAAAGATAATCCAAAAAAGACGATATTATCACTATCCCAATTGCAATGTGAGACTTATTGTTAGTATAACACCATGCCTCAAATTATGAGTGCATATATATATATATATATATATATATATATATATACAAACACAATCCTCAACCATTTAAAAAAGAGGTATGAACATGAAAATTGTCTTGTAAGTATCAGAGAAATTTTTTTAAAGATGTTTGAAACATTCCGCATAGCATCTAGAGCATAGATTCCCAACCTTTTTTGAACAGGTGCCCCCTTTTCTAGTAAATATTTCAATACCGCCCCCTTTTTTTAGTGAATATTTCGATACTGCCCCCTCCCACTCTAGAGAAATAAGAGTGAACACAATACGTGATAAAAACAAGAGTTAAGTTTAAAAAAGTATCCTATTACTAATAGAATATATTTTTTAATATAATTTTTTTCTAAAATCCCAATTTTTTTACTTGCGAATCTGAAGTAGCTATTGCCACAAATGTATTTAACTATGTAATATTATACATTTTAGTCATAAATAGGATATTGTTGGAATTGAAACGCTACTGAATTTCTTCATTTAAAAGAGTGGACTAAAAGTTTTAGCTTACCTGTTATAAAGACAGGCAGGGATTTTGATGATACGAAGTAATTCATAATAAAAAAACTATTACTTTCAAAATAAATATAAATTGGCAGTTTCAGCCTTTAAAAGAGCACGTTAATTCCTGGTTAACATATTTAATTATGTTTTTTGGATGATATACATAATGAAATGCAGTGGATGAAACATTTTGCCTACTGCTCACAGACAAAGACAGCACGTGCACTACAGAAATTAAAAAACACTATATCATTCAATTTAATGTTTTCTTGAAGTTTTTCATCAACTTCCCGCACTACCGAAATATGTGAATTTTCGCACATGTGATATAGAAATGATTTAAATGCAAACAATCAATTTAAGTAAACAGTATTAAAGTTTACTTTTGTTAGTACATAACCAGCGTGTTTTTAAGTCATCTTTAGACGAAATTTGGTTAATCTTTCCAAGCCCCTCCATGCAATTGCAACGTCCCCTAATTTTTTCTGGGTCTCTTACTGCCCCCCCCCCCTGAAAGCCTCAAACGCCCACTTTGAGAACCTATGATCTAGAGCAAAGATGTCAAACTCGTGGCCCTCTGCGAGCATTTTTGTGACCCGGCTAATATATCAGCACAAAATAATAAAAATAAAATAAGAAAAATTTCTCCCGAAATAGTAGTAGAGAAGAGATGTTAAGTGTCAGGACATAAACATGAAATTTTTCTTGTTCTTTTATATATGTTTATTAAAATATATTATATTCGAAATAAACCTATGTTTCTATAAATATTAATTTCTTTACGCGCACTTAAAGTTAAACCTTTTTTGCTTGGCCCAAGTTAGCTTTTAAATTTGACATCCTTGACGTAAAGTGTACTTATAGAAAGAAAACATTAGGGGTATATTTGTGTTGCGCAATTATAAAATAAAAAACTAGTGGGGAAACTTTAAAATTTAAAATTAAAATTAAATTCTATAATTTTTATATTTTGTTAAGTATTATGCTTAGTTATATGCAATAAAAAACATGTCTTTTTTTGGAACATTCTGGGCAAAAAAATTGACTGCTTAAGGGGTTAAAACGCCTATCTATGCTGCACCTAGCAGGACATCTAAAATATCTTAGAATACGGAATAGTGTATATTTATGATTATAAATTATGATGTAAACTGAGACAGTAGACTTTACATAGGAAATACTAATTTTTTGTTTTAAAATATCCTCTCGAGAACAGATATATACAATGCCAAGTAACTTCAATAACATTCTTCCATATTAGTTTTCATAAGAATTTGTCTGGTAAATCGCAGTTTTATCTGTGTTCCGACGAATGGGCAAACATGGTTCAGCCACCACCTGCCACAAATCCCAACTCTAAGCAGCACGTGCTAATTTAAAAACGCAATAAAAATAAATGTTCTAAACAGAGCACGATATCAAATCCTTTAAGGCAATTGAAAGTACTTCAGCTGCGCTTATTCTTAACGGTTAGGAAATCGATTGGTTGATATTGATTCTTTGTTTCAAATCCCTTTCGAAATGTAAATGGATTCGCTGTTATCATTACTTCTTAAGAAATATAATGCTTTAGGGTTACCCATTGTCTTTTTTATTGCTGCTAAATGTTTAGTCATCAGTAATATTTTTTCAAGATATATTTCTTTTATACAATGTTTCTATGTCGTTCGTTAGTTCAAACTGGCATGATCAACTAAAGGTGAAGGTGTTGTTATACATTGTGTTAGAGATGTTATAATTGTAGCTGTTATTTGTGCAACGTAATCTCTGTAGCAGATATTACCCCCCCCTGTTTCAAATATCCGCTATTGCGAGAACAATTTTGTCTATTTACACGTATAATGCTATTGTTTTATACAATTTTCACTTTAAAAGTTATTTTTTAGTTGAAATGATTATGATACTAAGCAATGGTTTTGCAATTTAACTATTTTTTTTATTTAAAATTCAAATTACGCAGACTATTTTAATTTTAAAAAATCTGGCATTTTATGAAATAATGTTTGGTTTCTGAAAACTCACTTTGGTAACTTCTGGGTGATTTTAGTTGAGTATTTTTTGTAATCCAATCAATTATGGTACTAAGTAATGGTCTTGCTCACAAACTTTTTGCTATTCAAAATCAAATTACAGAGAATTTTAATTTTTTAAAAAAATGGCATTTTACGCGAAATGTTTGGTTTTTGGAAACTCACTTTGGTAACTTCTGGATATTTTTAGTTGGTCTTCTTGGGTATTTTTAATTGAATCAATTACGGTACTAAGTAAAGGTTTTGCTATTAAATTATTTCTTATTATGGCTCAAATTACACAGAGAATTTTAATTTTTAAAAATCTGGTATTTTATGAAATGATGATCGGCTGTTGAAAACTTTTAAATTGGGTCACTTATGTGTTTTATTCCAAATTGAAACAAGAGCTATTTGTGTGGTTTCTTACTCCTTCTAATTGTTATTTCCTAAAATTTACATCTTAATTTACAAAAAATTGTAAAGTAATAAGTAATAATATCATAGATAAAATAGTACTTGAGCGATTTATTGCTTTTTAAGTTGATTTTTTTCCTATGTTCAAAATTAACTTGTTGACAAAAACGCAATATTTCTTATTCAAACATTATTGTAAAAAGGTCATAAACATTACTTTATAAAATTGAAGTTGATCTAAAATCTTTCAGTATTCAAAGAAAAATTCAAGAAATTAATCATGTTCTTCAACTTAAGTTAAAGTTAAAAACTTCTTCCTAAGTTAAAAGCTTTATCTTGTAACAATTTAAATGTCTGCCTTGGAAATGTAAATGCAAAATATACATTAAATAAAAAATAAAAACTAATGTTTCACATTTTTTAAAGAAGGACCGGAGTTCATAAATCTACCTGTAAATTAGCAAGGGCACTTTCATTAAGCTACTTTGTTACTGCATATGAAGCACAATTAAAGAACTTTTTAATATGCTATATAGACTACTGGATAATACATCAGACTCCTGATGTATTAAAGAAAGTTGTTTTTTGAAAGTCATCTCTTTTTCCAAAACATTAAGAAATTTTATAAATATTTTGAAGAGATTGCAATAATATTATTTTCATCGATTTATTGTTTGGAGTCCATCTTAAATCCTAGTCGTTGTGGGGAAAACGTCGTGTTTATACTCTTCGGCGAAGTTTTTAATTGTTTTCTTTCCTTTCGCCAGCAAAATTGTTTGCAGGAAAGGTCGCGTTAAGCCAAGCGTGCGCTGTCATGACGTGCGGCGAAAGTTATACCTCATGATCGTATATTTATTAGATAATCATGCGTGCGAATTAGCCTGGTGACTTCTCAAACAGCCTTTGCGTTAGAACTGATAGAAAAGAGAGATTATTTCCTTATAGACGTTCGACATACAGATAGATTTAAAAATACAACACATTTCGACATTTTATTTTCAATTTTGTATATATTTAGTTACATTGAACTTAATCTGTGTTAGAGAGTTAGCCTTTTGATATGTTAAATGCTTTACGGTTATTAATTCTGAATATTTTCTCTTAATTTTCTGAAAAACAAGTTTGATATGGATTGCGTGAAATAAAACCACTCTGCATAACAGTTTCAAGTGCTGCTCTTGATAGTTTTCATTTGCCTGTTATAAATTTGCAGGGAAATTTTGAATGCTTAAAAATATTTAAGGCCTGAGATCCTACAGGAAAATTGATAGAAGTTTGAAGAGTGGGATGCCAAATCAGAAATCGCAATCTTTACTTGGCCATGAATCAAAATTACGATGGCCATCTCCAATAGCCGTCATGTTTGTTTGAAATGTGATATTTAATACAATCAATCAATCAGCCTATAGGAAAGCAGGAAGAAAAATATAACCTCAAATGAAAGAACTCCCTACTTAGTATTTTTTAAATTAATTTACTTTTTGTATTTCGATAAATTCAAAGTGTAGATTTGAGAAGGTAAAAAGAAATCTCACACACATTCCTCAACAGAAAAAAAAGTCAAAATGAACTATATACGAGCGTTTTACAGTCAATCACAAAAACATTCTAGGGTTTTTTCCTAAATTACTTTGTTAGAACTCTAAATCATTCGATATGAGTTTTTTGACAATAGAGCTCTCATCGAACACTTAAATAAATCAAATGATTTAAAACGGTTCTTCAATCGTTATAAATAATTACTTATGTAATACAAACTGTTTCTACAAGAAAACGACAGCTATTATCCCAACAATTTCTCAGTTATTTTTTCTTCATCTAAATAAATATTATATTTTTTACTGTAAAATACATTTTAAAAATAAATACAATCATTCGAGTTCTTTTGACATATTTCAACTTAAGCTAAAATATCCATAATTGAAGTAAAAGACTGAAAAATATTGTTTTAAAGGAAAAGAATTAATTATTTTTGCAATTTATATAATTAGATGTTTAAATTTTAGGATTAGGAAATTTATGTGTTTCAAAGAAGGAAACAAAATTAAAGATCTCAATGCAGTATGATTATTCACCTTCAACAATGGTAGATTTAGATAAGACTAAATGCTTTTTGGTTTTCAAGCCTTAGTTTTATTAATGTCTTTAATGCGGAACGAGGGGGATAAATTAATAGATAGAACAAGATTTTAAAACTTTCACGTGACGGGGAAAATTAATATATAATTGACAATCTCATACATCTTCCTTCAACTAAAGTTTGATACAGCCAAGGTCAGCGGTAAAGAGCTGTAATAATTTTAAGGTGGCTTTTTTATTCAAACAACATGTTTAAAATATAAATTTTATCACATTTACCCCATTTTCTAAAATTCCTAGGGGCTTTACTTTATGGTAATAGAATCATCTAAAAAAACAATATATTGAAAACTGATTTGAAAAAAATATTGTTTTTTCTTTTTGTTTTGTATATACACTGGTTTCCAAAAGTTAAACGTAAATCGTAAAATGCGAAAAACATGGAGTAAATATTCGTAAAATTATTCCAAATATCTTGCGGAAATTGGGTGAAGAAGAAACATTGGGTTTTTGCAAAACTTTTCAGTCGACTACGTCCTGCGCGAAACACCGGCGCATGTCGGAACGCGGAGAAACCGATTCACGCAGCATAGGCAGTTCAGACAAGTTTCGTGCAACTGCTGTGCGAAGGAACGTTGTTAACCATCAAACAAGGTGAATGATGGCACAGAGATGCCAATTGGACATGTTTACGAAAGGAAGAATCGTTGGAATGCTGGAGTCCTCACGATCACAAACCGAAGTGTCTCGAATTCTGAATGTGGACCAGTCTGTGATCTCAAGACTGTGGCAGAGGTTTCAAAGAGCGGGAGATGTTACCCGACAACCAGTAACAGGTCAACCAAGAGTCACAACCCCTCGCCAAGACCGATATCTGTTAATAAGTGCGCAACGTCAGAGGGGCAGTACTGCCAGAGCACTGGGTTTGGCGCTCACAGTCGCCATAGGAATACGAATTTCGAGACAAACTGTTTACAGGAGACTCAATCATGCTGGCCTGTATGCCAGAAGACCAGCAGTTTGCATTCCCCTCACGTCTGCGCATAAACGCGCTCGTTTGAACTGGAGTTTGAAACATCAACATTGGAGTGTGGGAGAGTGAGCCAATGTGATGTTCGGTGACGAGTCCCGGTTTAGTCTGAGTAGTGATTCTCGGCGAATAACGATATGGAGAGAACGTGGAACACGTTTTGAACTAAAAAACATAACGGAAAGACATCATTTTCCATCAAGGTATGGGCAGGCATCATGATGGTAGGCCGCACAGACCTCCATTTCTTTGATACGGGGTCTGTGCCTGCTCAAAGATACAGAGACGAAGTTCTTGAGCCTTATGTTCACTTGTTTCGAGGTGCTGTCGGCCCTGTCTTCATATTCATAGATGATAATGCGCCATGTCACCGAGCGGTGCTGATTGATGACTTCCTTGAAACGGAAAACATCCAGCGCATGTCGTGGCCTGCGAATTCCCCTGATTTAAATCCTATCGAGCATGTATGGGATATGCTCGGGAGACAAATTGCAGCCCTTTCGCACCCACCAAGCTCCGTTACAGGACTAAAGAGAGCTCTCCAAGAAGCTTGGAAGAGTTTGAGCCCACAACTCCTTCATCATCTCCTAGCAAGTATGGTAAATCACTGTGCAGCGTGCCTGGCTGTCAGAGGTGACCACACGCCTTATTAAACTGGAGTATTAGTATTTTATTTAATGTTTTCTTTCATTTTTTCTTTAAAGTGTGAATCCTTGCTATGCTCAGTTTTCTTTCAAACTGTTACTTTGGTTAATAAAATTAATTATTATCATTCTTTTGATTTGGCTCCTTATTTTATAACCATTTTACATTCGCATATCACGTTTCCCGCCATTCTGATTTACAGCTTCTTCTTTATTCGCATAATTATCAATTATGCTTAACTTTTGGACACCAGTATATATATTAATATTCAGTTCTTAGAAGAAAATATTAGGATTTTAATCTGATGTGCTAGTTGTTTAGTCAAAAATATTTTAAATGTTAGATGGAGTTTCATAACGTAACATAAAAGGAAAACTTTTTCATTTTATCGAACCATTTTTTAAAAATTAGTTTGAAAATATGAAGATTTAAACAATTTAAACTAATATTTTAAAAAGTAGGTTACTTTTATGAAGAGATTACGTAGATAAACTTCACACAGTGTCGAAGTGTTTCTGTTTCTAAAAATCGCTATTTCTACTAATATTCGAAAAAACTCCAGCCGAAAATTTCGAATCCTAAACTGAATGTTTCTGAATGCTTTACTCAGTCTTTAATCAATATCAAAAACTCCATCGCTAAAATTATTTTTACAATTTTTATATCGTCAACATTTCTAAGAGTTATCTTTCTTTTTAGTTTGTGTTTTGTTTTTAGAATAATACTGAATGTATGATTCACATCTGTGTGTGGGATGCATTTAATCCTCTTGTACCAGAGTTTGAGAGTTTTGCTGAAATTTAGAAGGATCTCAGGTGTTCGATTCTGGAAAAGAAAACTTTACAGTGAATTGGGTTAATTGTGAAGAGGAAGATTATAAGCCAACGATGGACATATGCAATAAATAAATAAATAAGGAAAAATATATAAATTCAACATAAAGTGAAAAATTTCAGATATTTTGAATGCGATCTTTTGATCAAATACTGAAGTGAGGGAAAAGAAATGGAAAAAAGGAAAACTATTTTCGTTTTTCTTTAAAGAATAACTCAGTCGCAGTCCTTTGTTAGATATTTTGATACAGTTCAAGTTTCTGATTGCATTGAATAAAATTTGTTGCTCAGTCCTGGACAAGTCTTAGAAGCTGAATTTTGCTATCATCTATGCATTTTAAATGCTACTTGCAAAACAAGTGAAAATAAAAAATAAGACCACACAAAATGAGATGAAATGCATTATGGCTAAGTTATGTAATTGTTTCGATATGTGTAGTAATTTAACAATAGAAGTACAGCTTGCATTGAAAATAATACCCTTTCCTAACCACCAAATTCCCCTTCCCCTTACCAATGATAAATTTGTCTTCCACGAAATAGGTCCATAGTTAGGTTTCATGAGTGAGGATATAGAAACTTAAAAACTTGACATGTATTTTCAAGAATGACGAACTTTTTTTATTTTCAAGTGCTCAATGTATTTTTTATGGAAATTTATCTGTATGAAAATTCTAAGAAAATATGATGCATATTTAGTTACCTATATTAATGTATAATATTGTATTTTGACATGAACTCTATTTTTTCCTTACCATGGTCTGCATCTCAAGATTTACTTTTTGCAGTGTGTATATGGTGTGTATATAGGCTGTTAATTCTTTCGTGGGCCATTTATTTCTCTTTTAAATTTCTCGCAGTTTTTCACGTTGTATTAGCAATTAAACAGTAGCATTTAAGGAAATATATTTCATTTTGTCGAATTTTATTTTACATTTAAATTTTAGGAGTGGGAAGAATACTTCCCAAGGAACCATTCACTGTCATAAAGAAAATTTAATTTAATGGTGATTATTTGCCATGAAAAGAGGAGAAGCATGTTGCAATGCACAAGAGGACATCACAGCATACATGTAGCGGGTCCTCCTTTGTTGTCCCTTTTTGCTACATTCCCCACGTTTTTTATAGTTGAAAAAACATCTTTGGCATATAATTTCTTACTCTGGCTAAGCGCACATCATCCGAAACTAAACATTTCTTTGCTTGGAAGCTAACAGGATGTCCTTTCCTTTCTCTTGAGCAATATCCGTCTATTAGCAGACGAGCTAATGCTATACGGAATGTTAGGTTGTCTGAACTTCTGTTTCTTTTCTTCTTTTGCCACTGTATGAAACTATTTATAATGGCAAGGACAATAAGAGAATAAAAGATACGATGCTACTATTTTACAGATGTTATTTATTATTTTCTTTTCTTTGATCGAAGCGATCATCTCCGTCCCCCATGACATGGTTATATACATCGACAGGTTTTTGACAAGGTACTTCTTTAGTACCATCTTTTTTTGTCCAATTTACAGATTTCATAATCACTGGATTATGCGCAGTACCCCAAAACTGAAGCGGGAATTAGCCGCCCCGTCGTTATAATAGCAAGACCAATATATATTATAATGGATTCAGTGCTGCCCAAATGTGTATTTTATAAGATCATGTAGATGGGAAGTAATCTTCCCAAGGCCCACGAAAGGGTTAATTCCTTCCAAAAGTAAAACAATATTGTCTTAAAACATGCTAGAATAAACATAAACACAAATTTTTAGCTCTCTATGGTGTATAGATTAGATTTAACCCTTCATCTTGTCTCTCATAACAGTATCTATGGTAATTTAATTCAACTTGTCAAACCATCTTCTCTTAGTTTTTCTATGTTGATGCAATCTTGAGACTATTCTCATTAAAAGAGAGATGAATTAAAAGTTAAGCATAATTTTCGAAGCATGTTTTTTCTAATCTATTTGCCATTAAACGAAAGGGACAACAGACGTATATTTTCTTGTGGTATAAATCAAAGAAATGGCAAAATATACATTCTTTTGACGACACCCATCATCCTGTAACCTACATAATAATTTATTTTCAATCATGTGTATTGTTGACAATTTGATTTAATTATATTTATATATATACTCAAACCCTTCTTTGTCGTTTTAATCATTTTAAGCTATGTCTCAGTAATCCACTAAGAAAATTCTGCAATGTGATTTTGAGACTTAAACAATTCCGTAAAATTTAACAGCATGCACATCTGTTTTTTCCACACAAGAATTTTAAGTGAAAACCAAAAACAAATCCCCAATTTATTAACTCACGAGATTGTGGCCCGACTTTGTTAGTGGATTTAGGCAGTTTTTAAAAGATTAACCGGTTTAATTATTTTCTAATATATATTTATATAACCAGTTCGTTTAAGTGGCGAATGCAATTTAATGCATATGCATCTTAGGAATCAATTTAACCTTACAGTTTTGTATCTTTAGCTTAAAACCGAGTAGAGTTGGTTTCTGGTGCATACTAAAAAAATCGATATGCGATTTTATTAGTATGCACCAGAAATGCCATATAATTATTATGAAATACCATATAATTTCGAGTATAAACTGAGAATTTTTGGAGCTTTTTTTAATGTTAAAGTAAGGGGGACGGTCGACTTATATACGAATGCCCTAATCTCGGGGGGGGGGGGGCGTAGTTTGGGAAAAATGCTTTTCCTTTGTTCTTAAACATTCTTCATTAATCATGTGCGAGCAATTTTAATCTTTCAACGTTTGAGGAACTTTTATTCTAAAAGAACAAGAAAGTCACATAAATATTTCAAAATGAGTGTCAGAATCCGAGTTTTCAAAAAGTTATCAAAAATTACATTCCCTCATTGGGATGTCTGAATGCAAAAAAATTATGCCGTGAATTTTTCCTTCAGAAACGAAACATAGGTCGACGATCACTTGCCATATACGAATGTCTATTCCCGCTCATTTTGTGAATTAAAAAAATGTCGCAAACAGTTCGACGAGCACAAATGGTTTACAAGGTAACAAAAGAATCGAAAAAACGTGTTAGCTTCAGATTTTTGGCGTCTTACTTTACAACAAATTAATTGGAAAACATTCCACTCCTTTTACCGTTTTGGCAAAAATTTTGACCTTATGTTACACAGATTTGAAAATTTGAATTTTTTCAATTCGTCTGATGTTTAAATTTCAAAATTTGGGCAAATTTTTAAAGAAAAAACACACTTTCAGCTTATATTCGGAAATATACGATAATATGCACAGCTATTAATTGAGTTTCCATTATGATTTTGCAGCTAAAGATTTATTTATCAACATAAAAAAAGTATTCCGGCAGTGTATATAAACATATAAAAGAAGGAAAATAATTTTAAAAGGCCTAAAGCTACCCACACACACACACAAACCATTGTTATTTCAAAACAAAAACCGAAAGCTACAATGAATCTTTTGTTTGACAAGCCGTTGAGAAACACTCTAACGAACACGGGACTTTCACTCTTCGCTTTTTCATAGACTCGATGAAACAGACCCAGCAGACAGGTGACTTTGCCATCTATCTCATCTAGTTGTCAACGTCCCTTTGTGAGGTAAAAAAGAAGAACAATTGATTCAACTTTTTCATCCGGGAACAAATCGGAAGCTACCGCCATAAAGGAGGAAGCCGTGTTGAAAGACACTCAACTTTAGTTAGGCTTACAACACTAGAAGGGGCCAGGATACGGGAACATGTTTATGGACCAATTTTCCAGGTTCTTAACTTTCAAACAACTCCCTTTTTGAGAACAAGCACTCCACCCTCTGAGTTAATCGTCGATGTTTTTAAAAGGATTTCGTTTGGGTATCGTTAGGTGAAGTAAAGTGGTAAATATGGGAATGGATATAATATCCGGGTGTGTAGCAATTGATAGATACTTTTGCGGATATGTAGGTTATTAGTGTTTTGGGGGGGGGGGGGGTCCAGAACAAACAGGTGAAATATGTTTGGTAAAAAGGGAATAGAAATATGTTAAAATGTTTCAAGCATACAGCTGGATTATTGTTTGGACGAAAAGTTTTATTGGTGTCTGATTAGCTCATAAAACCTGATTAAACATATTTGAATTGACTTCTGTAAAAATATATATCAGAACTTCCTGTTTGAGCATCTGAGAAAAAGAGTGAAAACGAATTAGAAATGTAGGAAAATTTTTCCCAAATAGAGTTTCGCTAAAAGTTAATGAATGCTTCTTTCAATCACAATGAAAAACAAGTAATATATATATATAAAATTTTTAAGTTAATTCCTATTAAGCCAAAAAAAAAAAAAGTTTTATTTTAGTTACTTTTATTAAAAGTTACAATTAATATATAAATATGAATATACATATGACAGAATCACAATATTTAATAACAAAATAGAAAGTGATTTTCCTTGCAATTTTAAAATTTCCTTTCTATATAGGGTGTTGGACTATTATTTTTGTTTGTTACCATTTACTAATTAATTAAATTTAATTATTCTAATAAAATAATATAGTAAAAAAGAAACAGCATTCTCAGAAATTAGTCCATCCCGGATGGGATTCAAACCCTCGACATTTGGATTAGAATTCTAATGCGCTATCCATTGCGCTACAGGAACACAACGAAAGATTTTCCTTTCTATATATGCTGTTGGACTATTATTTTTATTTGTTACTCTTTGTTCATTTTTTAATTTAATTAATGAATTAATATTTAAAAAACTGTATTAACATCAAGTGTCATCCACTAAAAGTTTAAAAAATGTATTTGAACTTGAATGGATGAATAGAAAGTATTTTATTAACGATTGAAAATTTGAACAAGACATATATACGGTCGACTCTCGATAATTCGAAGTTGAAGGGACCAATGAAAAACTTCGAATTATCAAGAGGGTAAGAAAAAACTCCCGAATTTTTTTTCTCTAATACATTTAAATTTTAAGCTATGTAATTAAACAACAATTGTACATATGTATAAAATTATTTTAAAATATTTTTAAAAAGTACATATTATACAGTATAAATATTACACAGAAGTTAAAAGTCATGTATTAAAATAATACATTTATATAATAATTCTCGAACAGGACTTTTTCACGCCCCACCAAGTACCTTTCATTCCTCATTAGAAATAAAATCCTTTCGCACCCGGTTCCCTCAGACACTGTCCCGAACACTATTGGTTCTTCAAGAGAGGGTCCAGTCAGGATCATGCTTTATTGGGTAAAACATGTTATAAGTCACACAGATGAGTCATAAATCATTATGTCAGTTGGACGCAATAGCGAACCATCCCTTCTGAACACATGTGTAGCAAGGCAACGTGTTAAACGAAAAATATGGACTGCTGACAACAAGCGCGGCCAGAACATTCCACTTGAAGAAGAAAAGCAATAAAAGTGCCTTTTCGCCTGAGCAACGGGGGAATTCAAAGAAAGGGTAGCAGACAGATGGTCATCAAAGGAGCTACGTTACAGGGGAGACACGCAGAGACAATACAACACAAAACATGTAAGTTCCAACCGGATTGCTAAGGGACTCTAGATGGTAAGTGTTTGAATTGTCGAGAGTTTTATAAGATAACTTCGAATTATATTGCGTGTTGTATGGCCAGCCACAGATTTTTACTTCGAAATATTGAGTGTGCCAAAACGTATTTTAGTTCGAAATATCAAGAGTTTTTCTAGGGGCTGAGAAAATACTTCGAATTAGCGAGAGGTTGGTACTATCGAAAATTTGAATTAGCGGAATCGACTGTATATATAGGGAGAGAGTGAACTAATAGCGGGAATTGAATAAATCAAAAATAGAAATTATTAGAAAATATTGCTGGTGATAATTGTTTGTAGCAAAGTATTTGTAAATATAATACTACAAGACATTAACATTGTAGATTTGACTTTGTGATGAATTCCACTCTTTCAAGCTATGCTAGGGCTTTTGATGACGGACCTCATTGGTTGAACTTCGATCAGATGACGAGGACACCCACCTGAGATGGCCCCAAGTTTCAACACTACTGAGCTGGTTTACTCAAGCTGAGCTGGTTCAGGTATCAACACTACAGTAAAATGAAGGGCTTGAGCCTCAACATATTTAAAGGGCATCATCCCTCCTACACACGGAGACTCTACAGTGGAGTTACTAATCGAGCCCACATCTCGACTATATGGGTCGTGAATTCATGACTACAACAACTTGGCTATCGCGGTCACACAAACATAGTAGAAAACATAGATACAAATTTGTATTGATTTTGTATGCCTTAAACATAATGATTTTGTTTTTAAGAAAACATTTTAATGCTTTTCTTACTTTTCTTCTTTACTTAGAATCGTAATAAATTTTCCAGTTGTTTGAGCAGGACTATAGAGCTGTATAATTTATAATTAAAAATGTATTAAGCTTGGTAAAATGAATATTTTTCTGTTGCAAAAATTCGCTATAGTTCATCTTTTCCACTTGTTAGTTCATTGTATCTAAGCGACCAAATTCCCTTTAGAACAATCAAATTATCAAAGATAAATTATGAATAGTTAGGAGTTACGGATTTAAATACTTTTCCTATTTCAATAAGAGTATGTCTGCATTGCTTTATATAATACGTCTTTTTTTTAAAAAACTGTTTGATTTAAACCATTTTTAGCAGAACATATTAAAGAAATGGTTTCAAGTCTTAGACATCAGCTAATATTACAATTCATACTTTTAACGCGATTTAATTATTTCATACGTTGCAGACAACAACAAATTCGAATGAAAATTTTTGATTTCCATCAAATGCTTTACGCAAACTTTTTATCGCCTTTTAAAAAAATTTCCACAGTGTCACCACTAAATTTCCATGTAAAATATAAGCGCACTGTGAGTTCCGCGACTTCGCATCCAGAAATGACGTCAACAACAACAACAAAAAGTAGATACAATGAAAAAGAAAAGGAAGTATAGGGTTTCCGATAGGCTCTCTTGCCATTGCGCAGAATCGTCCCGCAATCGAATTGAAATTGCTGGGTGAAAGGACAGTTCGGCTAATTTTAGTGTAATTTTTCTCACAAGCCCTTATCGTACTTCCTATGCGGTTTTCGGAAACCAGCCCGGGCGCACCTCCTTTTCAAGGTCGAATCCTTTGAACCCGGATTTCTGCACAAACGGGACAAAGGATGAATTTTTATTTTTACTATGTGCAGATTTTATTTCACCATTGCTTGTTATTAGGTTAAATCAGGGGTGACCAAACCGCGGCACGCGTGCCACATTGTGGCACGGCGGAGTTGTAACTGTGGCACGCGAAGACTTAATGAAAAATTTAAAAATTTGAAAAGAATAATAAATAACAATTTTGTTTGCAATTTTATTTATAAATGTGGTTGTCTCAGACAACACTCCCTCCTCAAAACTTGGATCACCATATGTTTGCGGATAAATGTTTTCGATTTTGAACATAAAATCAAAATATCGCTCAAAATTAGCTGATATGCATCTAAAACAGCTTAAGTTTATGCTTCTTCAAGGCCTAGTCTTAATACAGATGACTTGGTAAAAATACTACTAATTCAAAAGTTTATTAAATATTGACTGTTTAATAATTACTTAGTGTTAAATTTTTCAAGTTACTCATTTTTACGTTACACCTAACTTAACTGATTGTGAACCTGTAAGAGTTTATTAAAAATAAAACCAACGTTTGTACTTTTGTCCTTTTTATTACATTACTTTTGAATTCCCCCAAATTAGACTTGCACATGTGCTATTTGCGTAAAATTCCCATAATAAGCTTACAAGTAATATTTTTCCACTTTTCCACTTTCTTTTATTTGTTGAAAAAAATTGAAAGTTGCACGCAAAATGTTTTTTTTTTATCAGATAGGGCACTTTTCCAAAAAATGGTTGGCCACCCCTGGATTAAATAATGAAGCAATCTTACAGGAACCGATACTTCTGTGTATTTTAGAGCAGGCTTTCTGATATCTTTTTCTACTTGCATGCTTTTTTTGACCCGAATAAATATTTTTTCTCTACTGGATTGATCTTGACCGAGGTTCAAAAGCACGAGGCTCGTTGCCAATAGCCCTCATGTTGTTTTATAGTGAAACGTCAACAAAACTCTCCCTCCCTCACTCTACTGAATTGATTGATTGTTTGGTTAACAGCGTCACACTTATATATAGAAGCAACTCAAGGGATATTGGCGATGTAATTTTGCACCATAGACAAGTCACCCCTCTCCAAATAGGAGGATGGAGGCTGATTCATGTTAAATCTGTCGTGGTTCACTCAAGAAGCAACCACGACAGATTTAACCCGGGAGCTGGCACGCACTCGATGCCAACGTTAATGGTCGAGAGGGGTGATAGAGTCATCCCAATCCTTTTTTCATTATTATTTTTATTGTATACGATTTATAAATCGTAATTCCAGGGAATAATTTGATGAAGAGAAAGTATAGTTACCTACTTTGAAGGACTTTTCAATTTTTCTTTGATAATTTGAGAAAAAATATCAATCAAACTGAACCAAGAAGTTTCAAATGGGCGTGTCTTTAATAAAGGACCCAAATTACAGACACTTTTCATTAACATTACAGGAATGATACTTGCAAGCAAAACTGTCATATTTTGTTCAAGTTATATTGTTGTTTTATTCTCCTTTGATGTTCGACAAATAGAATGTTGAACTTTTTCTTGTTAGTGTCTTTTTGACAGGGCGAAATGTGTCTTGTGGTACACTTATGGCTTCATATTTTTCTTAAAGGTGTTCCTTAGGTAGCATTTGAAAATTTTTTTCAACTCAAACGCTTTATGTTCATCGCTTTTCTCAAATTAAGCAATGGATTCGTAACAGACTTTATATATTAATGAATATTAGATTTCAAATTCAGCAACTATATTATTGCATTGAATTTTTTTTAAATGTTCTAAATAAACTATTCATATGTTTCTTTGTGCATTTGAAAAAAAACTGAACAAAATTTTTGATAGTATTACAAACTTATAGCTTCTATTTAAATTCTGACAGTTAAACAATTTAAAAAAATCGAAAACTAATTAAAATTGAATAATTTTTATTTTAATTTTTGCTATCACAGATGAGTGAGTGAATGAATATTATTATGTTAACTTTTTATTTGTCGCAATTTAAGAAATACCACTGAAAATTTTCATTTAGAGAAAGTATATGTTGATGAAAGAATTAGACATTTTCTAACGATTGTATGGAATAAGTTGCAGATTGCTATCTCGTTACAATTAAAATAAAAATGACTTTTTTTATCATTTATGATAGATAAAAAAAATAAGAGTATATTTTCAATCACATTCATTATCTGCAGCACTAGATAGGAGATATAAAAGTAAAGAGGAGTTTCTTTGAAAAAGAAGAATATTTTTCAAAAGCATCGCCTACGTAAATTTTATCAATGTAGTATTCATGGATGATTAGGTGACCCAAAGTGACGGTAATAAGAGATTATATTTTAGTACTTATATTATTTTAAACATTATTTCTTCGAGATCTCATCTATATTTGTAATAAAAAAAGAATATTGTTTTTTATTACAAAAAGAAATCTTCATCTTCAATGGCGCGACAGCCCCGGGTGGGCTTTGATCGTCTTAAGAATTTTCTTCCAAGCCTCTTTTTTTGGCCATGGTCTTCCAATTAGTTAATTTTAGGGTAGCGAAATCCCTTTCTAAGCAGTCAACCTACTTGAGGTTGGGTTAACTTCCAGAAGAAAAAGAAATTTAATTAAAATAAACTGCTTTATAAACTATTGTAAAGGTAGTCTTAAAAATTTTGAATAAAAACTCTCTTTATTTTAAAAAAAGAATATTTCTTTTTGAGGAAAAAAAATGTTTAAAAAGCCTACTTTTCTTTTTAAAAAATCATCTGTGGAATTGTTACGTAATATACAGTATATTTTTCAACATACGATTTTATATATTTTTTAAAAAATTAGTAACTTAACAAATAACTACGGCCTTTTTTTCACTAACACAAATGGAATATCTTTAAAAACTCTATAATTTGTAAGAAAAAGGTGCATATAACAAATGCATCAGAATTATTATATGCATTATTATATTTCGTTATCTTTGGAAATAACGATAATAAATAATTTATTTGATTAAACATAAACTGTACTAAGTATCCCAATTTTACGCTTGTTAACTATGAATAGTAATAATCAATCTAAGAGTAATCAATAACCGATGTTTCAGACGAGACATGAGAAGATATTTATAGAAAACCCAAAAAGAGGCACATTTTTTTTAGCAGCTGATATTTTCAAGACAAAAAAACCAATCGATGCGCACATTGGAAGCAAATTAATCCTGTACTGCAGATGCACAAAGAAACGCTTTTCTTATCGAGCACAAGCCCATCTTTTTTTATCAGAACTTGCAAAGACGCAATAAGAAAGAACAAGAACTGTTTTTCCATTCCCCCAGCATTCGCCCTTGCACTTATGCGATAGTGGCCACACTTCCGAGCCGGAACCCGATACAAAAATACAAAAAAACCAGAGGAGACAGAAAGAGAGAAAGAAAGAGAAAAAAAAGATAAAACCTAACTCCTAAAAATAAACAATAAGTCATAAAACTGGCCCTCCACCCCTAGAACACGATGACCACCAATGCGTAGTTCCTGACCATCCTGCAGCTGCATGAACACGTGGTGGCTGCAAGGTTCAAGATCTGTGTACCACCAACGGTACACTTTTGGACAGTGCCAGAAACTTGTTTTTTATGCGGATGTGATTGGACCTTGTTGGGCATTGGCACGCGATTTCAGGGTTCGATTCCGATCTAGAAATGTTGGCGACTGTTTTTCTGCCATTGTAATTATGTATCGAGTAAGTAACTGGTGTCTATCACGTTCCGTCACTGAAGCGAATGATAGTGTTTGTCGCGATTTTAAATTGGTTCGTTCGCGACTGGGGTTTTGAGTTTTTGAAATGATAGATGTTGTAGACCGGAACTGCTGTATCAAAAGCACACGCGACAATCAATTTACATTACACTTTTTCATGGTTATAGTACATTAGTCATTTTATTTCAGGCACATGTCTTGTTCATTTTCAGTTCGAGACTGAAATATCGTTATTGTATGAGTTTTAAAATCAAACTAATGGATATACTTTTATATGTTAAACCAGCCGTTAGCCGTCAGCTTAGCTGGGTATTTTATGATAATGTAAGACTATATATTTTTTTAAAATTATTGATATTAAACCTTAGCATTATGCTTCCGATAGTATCTAAAAAGATTTTTACAACACTAGTCTCTTGATTTAAAAATAAATTAGAGTTTAAAAAAACACCCTTTTATGGTTAATCGAACTAAGTTGTAACTTAATCTTTTAGTCACCAACTCTGGAAATGTGGGATTTGAAATTAGTCGCCAGATGCGGGAGGGATCTGAAAATGGAAAATCATTAATCCTGATCAATTGAACAAAATTATTAATTATTGTATTGTCATCGGTCCTGGACAAGTGAGCAAAATTTCGAATTAACCTGACTTTTTAAAGTGGGTAAAAATTGAGTTCAAAGATTCCGTTACAAACAAGTGAAGTTCATAAAAAGGTATTAAGAACAGGACTTGAATTTCTAAAACGGAACAATATTTATATCCTCCCCGTAGCCTCAATCCTTGGAAGTTGATTTCCACAAACCTCGATCTTTACAAATTTCTACTCAATTAAAAAAATATTAAAGCCAGATTTGAAGTCTGTAGGTGTAATAGTTCAAAAACATGATTTTTTTATGCGTAACACCACTACAAACCCCCTTCGGAATCTATTCCCACAAAACTCATTCATAGCAGATATCTACTCAACAGAAGAAACATGCATGCCAAACTTCAAGTTTGTATGTCTCATAGTTGAAAAAAAAAAGAAATTTTTACCTATAACACCCACGTAATCACCCTTACCCCATTATATGTCGATCTCCGCAAAACCCCTTCTTTTAAATGTTACCAAATCAAAAGATATCACCCAATGAAGTGATCGTTTTCTAAACATAAAAGGGAAGATTTTCATCTATTGGCTGTATATCACGGCATTTGTGGACTTCGCACACACACGCACAAACTCTTTCTTAAACAAGGAGATTTTAGAAAAAAATCACAAAAAATAGATTTACTTTGCTTGAGGGGCTTCTTTGAAACATCAGTGAACCTCCTTGCAAAATTTTGGAATGATACGATCAATATGATTTGGTTTTTTTTAAAATAACCAAATAAATATACAGACATTCAAATTCACATGTAAGATTATTATATTATGTATTCATAAGATATTGTGCATTTCACCGCGGTGTTTATTTATTGACTCTTTTACAATTATTTATAAACTCAGCGACTCTAGATTTCACTTGAAACAGCCAATAATTCTGGTAATTTTAAGCCACAATCAAATGCAGAGTTCGACACTTAAATTGGCATCTTTACTTTTCACGCGATATTCGTATAACTACTAGGAGGGTCCCATAAGTACCCGGCCTGACCGAGAGATGGCGGTAGCTGTTTGAAAAATACCACTGTATTAGAAAGTACGCAATCTATAAAGCATATGTTTCAAGTTTGAAGACGTCACGCTGTTTAGGATTTGTTTGGCAGCCTTCAATAGTGAACGTTTTCAGTGAATTTGTGAAAATGGAGAAAATTGGTCATCGTTATGTGATACAATACTTTTATTTGAAAGGCCCAGCACGACCAATAAAAAAGCTGAGCTAGATTCTACTCTGGGTATGTGTGAGTCTGTTCCTTCGCTTATAACAGTAAAATATTGGGTAGCAGAGTTTAAACAAGGCCGTACGTGCTGCCATGACGAGTGTCGCAGTGGTCAACCAAATGAGGTGACGACTCCAGAAATGGTGAAGAAAATCCACAAAGCGGTACTGGATGATCGTCGAGTGAAAGTGCATGAGCTAGCAGACATAGTAGGCTTTTCAAAAAATGCGGTATATCGTATATTATCTGAAAAATTAGACATCAGAAAGCAGTATGCAAGATGGGTGCCGCGTTTACTCTCACACATTTCGAGCAAAAACAGTGCAGTGAAGATGTTCTAATTGAGTGTTTAGCGAAGTTTCATGGCAACAAAGCAGAATTTTTGCGCCGTTTCATAAGCATGGATCCATCACTTCACACCCGAGACAAAAGAACAATCAAAACAATGGACTGAAAAGGGAGAACCGGCTCCAAAGTAGGCAAAGACCGTTCCAACTGCAGGCAAGGTCATGGCGTCGGTTTTTTTGGATGCTCGTGGAATAATTTTCATTGACTACCTTGAAAAGGGAAAAACTATCAACGGCGAGTATTGCGCGAACTTATTATAACGTTTGAGCCAAGAAATCAAGCAAAAAAGGCTGCATTTGGCTGAGAAGAAAGTGTTGTTTCATTAAGACAATGCACCTGCTTACAAATCCGTTATTGCAATAGCCAAAATTAATGAATTAAAGTTTGAATTGCTACACCTCATGCACCCTATTAACCAGATTTAACCCACTCGGATTATTTTCTATTCCCAAACTTTGCTCAGTGGCCATAGATTTTCCAACGATGAAGAAGTGATGTCTGTAGTTAATGGCTATTTTGAGGAGCGAAGAAGTGGTTCTTATTATAAGAAAGGTATAGAACTTATTGAACATCGCTGGGAAAAGTGTATAGAGCTAAAAGGAGATTATGTTGAAAAAGAAATATATTTTTTTCCAAACTTTTTCTGTTTTCTTTGATGGGTCGGGTACTTCAGACACTTCAATAGATTTTTATTTTAAAATCAATAAGCTATATTTTGTAAAATAAAAGTTTTATATAAAAATTTGTTATTCCAGACTGTTTTCAATAGCTATAATTTCTCGATGTAATTTTGCTGTACCCACATTTTCCTCAACTGATTGAAAATATTTTCATATTGTTTATAAATATCTAATGTATTGAATTATTTTATACGTCTATAATGATGGAGCGAAGTTAATATTTTTTATTTCTTTATCCAATATAAAAAAAAACCAGGATGTCTTTTTGAATTTAAAGCATTTATTTGATTTAAACTTGATTTACGTTTGTTTTTCCTTAAGACATTATTGGTTTTTTAATATTCAAATCATCTTACAATATTCTAATTTTTGTTTTTATTTAAATAATTTTCGTATGAGTTATTTCAACTATATCTGTAACAAAACGTTTTAATATTACTGTACGCGTTTCTGTACGTATTTCCGAATCCACAAAATGCGTTTTCCATATTTAAAATCTTATGACACTTGAATTCCTATTCACCTCACTCAAAGAATAAAAATGAAAAAATATTGCATAAACACCATTTTCAAATATTTCTATGTTATTCCAGAACGTTGGAATTTTGATTACAATGTTGTGACATTTTTAACAAAAAGAACTATTCTCGGCCTACCCAGTAAAGTGGAAATCCATTAACTTTTCCATGGTTAAATAAATACTATTACACTACAAAGAAGAAAAGAAAATAATTCTTTGCAACATTCGACCTCGTCATGAAAGTCAGGACACTAACTTAAATGCCATAAAATTCTAAAGAAGCCCAATAAAAGTCTTGCTTCAAGCCATTTACTTTCGAAGACAACCTTAAAAAACATTCTTTAAATAAGAAATACTTCTGACGAACATTAAAGGGTATTTTTAGGAGAACCTTTTAACTCGGAAAGTTTATACAGGTACTTGAAATCATTTGACGTACTTATTTACATTCTAACTTTTCTGAACATCAATTAGGAGATAAGAAATTTTAAAAGCACCTTTGAAAATCTTTGTAAATCGTAGCACAATTCATTTTTCCAGCACTATTAGAATAATGTGAAAGAGATAAGATAAAATTTTGTTACTAGCATCAGGCAGAAAAATGCTTTTATGTGTGTGTGAGCTTGGCTATTAAATGTAATTGTGTATAGTTAAAATACCTTTATAAAAAGTTTTATGTGCTTGCGCTTTTAGTTAATGGTTAGTAAATGTTAACTATGTGATATAACCTTCGAAAGTCAATATTTCCTGGTTTATTTTATTCCAAAGTGTTTTCGCGCTTGTACATTGTTTTATTTTCAAATATATGCACAATCATACAATCAGTGAGTGAATATTAACGTCGCACTGATTAGCAACACGAGGGCTTTTGGTGACGGTCCGCGTAATTTTGAACCATGGTCAAGTGACGCGGACGACACCTGAGCTGGCACCCCCTCTCCTAACTACCACGCCACACCAACGGGAGGACGTTTGAGCTCTCGACAGATTTAACGTGCATCGCTCCCCTACACGGCGGATCTTTAGTGGTACTAGGATCGAACTCATGACACGCTAGCCATGATCCGATGCCTAGACCACTTGGCCTCCGCGGCCACACATCATACAATCAGAGCTTTAAATTATTTACAAACTTTTACAGATAAGTGTATGCAATGGATTTTATCTAATCTGTTACGCATTTTTACATATTAATATGGATCTATTGTGTGGTTTAATACATCACTTGATTTTAAATTTTACTGACCTATTTTAACCATATATCCCAACAAAAAAATTAAGAAATGTGCAATTTACTTTATATTGTTATCAAATTCATATCGTATAATTTTATTTTTCAACTTATTTTTTTTTTAATTGGGCTACATTTTCTACGTTGAAGCATGAAAAAAAAATTGTCCGGAAAAAAAGAAAGGCACACAGGAAGTAATTTAAGATTTTAGAAGAAAAGAATGGATTTTTAAGAAAACTGTTAAGCTCATTATAATTTTGTTAATGATAGTCGTAAATAAAGACTGAACAAATTTTCATTTTTTAAAATAATCTGGTTTTCTTAGAAATATATGTTAATATATAAAATAAATTCTACGTTTGTATCAACAAATTCAAAACGTTTTGTTCAAAGACAACAACCACAAAAAATGGCAATGACATCATTTAACGTTTTTTCAAACCAAACGATAAAAAAAAAAAATCTGAATTATATATTGAATTTTTAATATTTTTACCGAATATACACAAACATTTTATATGCATATTTATTTACTAAGTAATTAAAAAATTCAGCTTCGAAAATTTTCTGTAGCGATTTTCTTTGTTTTAAATAACAGATTTATTATTTTCCCGTGTCTTTTCGACACATTTGTTGTACGTTATTGTTTTAAATAAATATTTGTTTAATCACCTAGGACAAAAAGCAAATAATCCAATGAATTTCTTATGTAATGTTTTTCAAAAAACCATAAAATGATGAATTTAGAGTTCGTGTTTTATTTGCTTTATAACAACACGTGATTTATGAAGAATCAGTGTGAATCACTACCCAATGTATTTGATTTGTTTATTTTTGAGTTCATTTTTACTACAAGTAATTTTGATACGTAACTTTCTACGCATGACTTTTGTTGGTGCAGTATTTTTTTCTTCACAACAATTTAAATTGCTTACATTTTGAAGCCCTTTAGAATGGTGCCTTTTCTGAAACTTTCTGTTTATATGCAAACGTACGAAATCATTTAAGTTTTATTTCTATGTTTTAAAATCTATTTTAAAACAATATATTTACTATGCAATATTTTTACTATGATGTCCTAAAAACATGTATTTTTTATTATACAAATTTTTATTGTTAATTTTGCAGACTTTTTCTGCTAAATATTGGAAAACAATTACATGTTTGTGAGTATTTAATACCTTTTTAGCAATATATTTTTTTATAATAAAAACACACACATATAGGATTATCGTTTTAAAAGAATTACACTTCATAGCATAACATTTCCTTAATTATTTGCTATAAACGATAATAAATAATAAACTATTTGAAAATTCCACGCATGAAGAAAGCTTAAATTAATGAATAAAAAAAATCACTAGAATTTAGAGTTTTTGCAATCATATAAAACTAAAATAATAAAAGGACACAACTCTACTTTAGGGGGAATAATAAATCTTTTTATGTTCCTAATAACTTGTATTTTGTAAAAGTAAAGTCGCCATTGTAGCCTAGTGGTTATGATGATGAGCATGTGGCCGGTGTGTCATGAATTCGATCTTAGAGCTACTGAAGACCCGCCGTGTAGAGGGGGCCGATTTACATTAAATTTGTCGAGGCACATTGTCCTCCCGTTGGTGTGGTATATGGAAGAGGAAGGTGCTAGTAAGGTATCATCCTCGTCACGTGACAAAGGTTGAAAATTACGAGGTCCGCCACCAATAGCCTCGTGTTCCTTTATAGTGCGACGCTAACATAACTCTCCCTCACTGTGTGAAAACCAGTTTATCCAATGTTGTTGTCGTGTCCTTCCCGCAGGGAAGGAATGAAAGTTGCCATTGCCTGTGAGACAGGTTGGACTTCTTAACGATAGATGGCGACACCACCTATCTCCACCTCCACAATTTTGGCATGGAACTGAAGGGGAGGGAAATATTCTCCAGCCCCTGTACTTGTAGTTTTTGCTGCGACCACCCACAAGACTTTCGGACCCACTGATTTAACGAGCACGTACTCCGTCTATACTCGGTGGTATTTAGTGGCATCGGGCATCGAGCCCAGGCCCTCGGGTCTGGAGTCCAATACTCTAACCACTAGGCTACCCACGGCCCCAGTTTATCCAATAAATCAAGTATATTAATTTGAAAAAAAAATTTATATTAGCACAGAAATATTTGCTTTTTAATGTCATGTCTTATTATGTAGCTTAGTCTTTGATTACTAAACGTATACTGTTAAAGTTATTGATAGCTTAAAAATTCAGAGGACAAAATCTTTTAAATAATAATCAAACAAGTAGATAAGTAATGAAAATCGTTACTTTTTTTTGAAGAACAGAAACTAAAGCTATAAATGGGGCACCTGTCAATGATGGTCGTTAAAAGGCAAAGAAGTTTTGAGTTAACTTTGAGTTTAATTGCTTACGATGAACATATTTACAAATTATTTATATATTATCATTCACTGCCATGGGATCGACGTTTAAAATTATGTCGTTCAAACTCGTCTCTCTACAGTTCTTAACAGACACGATAGATCTTCGTTGGTTTTCGCCGTATCATGGCGTTTTCTTTGAGCGTCTATAGCAGGGATAGGCATTAAGTCGATCGCGATCGATTGGTGGACCTCCAAGTTATTTTGGGGCGACCACCTTTATTAAAACCTAAGACAAGAAACATATTTATGGAACATCGATTCCAGCTAGAATAGAGAATTTTCACAATCGGTGCGACTGTGTTTGCTTAAATAGGTTATTCGATTAATGCGTTAATGACGCATGTAACTTCATTGGAAGTGCCGTTGTAGGGGGAAAAGGCTATCACTGCGATGCTAGTCGTTTAAATGAATTTTTCCCCACACGCCAATTAAAGGGGAGGATAAACGTTGATGATCCTTGATAGCCCAAGTTGGCTATTGAGACATCACCCCACACTTGCGGGATTGGGTGATTGTTGGGTTGCATTATTACCGTGTTCCACCGGACCATCTCACGCCTAACAAGACTGTCTTGACTGGACATGAAAACATTGAATTAGGCACAGATAAGCACGGTGCGGAGTAATGTCCCACAAAAAAAAAAAAATTAATGGTAACTGTAAGCATGGTACAGTGCATATTCCCACCAAACTCCGGTGCACCGTGTACCCCCATCAAACTCTTACCGTACCCTGAGGGTACGCGTACCACACATTGGGAACATTGGTTTAATATGTTTATATGTATTTCGTTTGAATTTCTTCTAATTTTGTATTTATTGATAGTTTTTGCATGTATTTTCTCTCTCTCTCTCGTTGAATTTTTAACTTAATCTTCAGCAAAATAATACTTCAGAAAAAAAAGGGGGGGGAATCATGGTAAAGATTTTATCTAATAGCTTCAACAACCAGAAAATCTTTTAGTCATTTTATACGTAGTTTCAGGGTTTTTTTTATTGTCAACCAACATTACTTTATTGTTATACAACTGATAATAGATATTGTAATATGATTGGCTTTAATAAATACCCAATCAATGAAAGCGTAACGTTATATCTCATTAAAATGATGATGATAATATTCGTAGAGAGGAGTAGTTTTTTGCATTCATAACTGCTCAATGGATTAATGGAGAGAAATTTTGGCAAGAAAATTATTTCATACCACGTCATTTGTGGAGTATATGATTCTCAACTAAACTTAAGTTTTAAGAATCATTTTATTTTATCTCTATTCACATTATTTTGGAATTGAGTCTCTATCTTGTCAGATGATTTTACCCACCAAGTTATCATGGTCTCTTTAATTTCTGTTGCACGCCACAACTTATTCATATATATCTATCCTATTAAGACCAGGATAAATTAAGTCGTATTTGATCATATTTATTTGCACATTTAGTCGAATAGTTCCATCCGACTTAAATGAAAAGAGCAAACAAAAACCTTCACTCAGCGAAACACGGGAAAAAACAGTATTTGAACATTGTTTTTTGTGCACGCTACAACTTCTGGGAACACAATTTGAAAAAGTTTTCATCTTTGTGTGCTGCAATACGTTGCTTTTGTTATATATTTTCTGCCCGCTTTCAATTGTTTATCCAGGAAGGCATCCGTTTGTGTTGTTTGTATCGTGTATGTTCATCTGCCGATGCAAGCTTTGGATCTCACAGTCGGCGTATTTGACTGCTAATTGGTAGACTGGGAATCATTTATAGAGAGCACAAATACAGCTGCGTCCATTGGATAATCGTAGCTGGTGATGTGCATGTTATAGACGCCGAGACGAATCAGAATCAAGTGTTAGAGTAAAACGCACTATTGTCTTATACACTTAGATTACTCTATTCAAATTTCTACTAATTTAGCTCAGGAAAATTGTTCTGTAGATTAAACAGTTTTATTTATGAGTCATAACGTTTCGACTCAATTACCAACGAGTCTGACTGTAAGCCCTGTAATCTATGTGTCGATTAGCTTTAAGCTAGACATAACGTAAAACCCGGCTTATAACGTGCACTGTTAACACACAAAAAATAAGAAATTTACGGGTGTGAGTTGTACGGAAGGTATAAAAATAGCTCCAAAATTTTTTTTAAAAAAAATTAGACTTCTACATAGATTAGAATACTGTTTCTTTGAAAAAAATGACATACCTAATGAACTTACGGGGCTGTAGTTATAGAATTCTATTATTTTTTCAAAAAACTCCTGGGATAATACCTCGGATAAATGACTTCATAACATAAGAGCATTGCGTACGTACATTTCAGGTTCTTTCGTAAAAAAGGGGGTGCGCGTTATACGGCGAATATACCTTAAAATATTAAAAAACGCAGCTTCAAAGTATTGATGTGCGTTATACGCCGGATTTTACGGTATATAATTGAATTCGATCCCTATGCATCCTCGAAAATAGGTTTTCTTCCTACTACAAGCATAAATAATTTTTTTTCACTCTTGAAAATTTCACTTAACTCAATTTATTATTGTTTGAATACATTTCATTTAATTCGTAGGCTTCTGATATTATTTTTTTTTAAATAAACAGATGTTTATATCAGTAAGTTTTTCGTCATTCAAAAGCATATGGAAAACAATTATAACTTAATATTTAGAGTTTTTTCCACAAGTTTTTTCCCACTGCAATAGATAAGGTAGTATAATATCGAGTTCTTACAATTAAAATTTTCATAAATAAATTTTATTTTCACTGAAGAATACTTGTACGATACTTCAGTTAATTAACATTTTCCACGCCTCCTGAGTGGCATGGTTGGTTTGTCGCTGGCCGTCTGCATCCAAGGTTGCGGGTTCAACCCCGGGCCAAGTCGGTGGATTTTCATGATGCAGAAAATCGACAGCCGCCATGTCGTATGATTATATGGCAAGTAAAAGACCCTAGAGTATCTGTTTGGCATGGGTGCTCTGAGCAAAATTAGATCCTTGCACAGGTTCGGATCGTTAGATCTCGGGTGCCTCGATCCGTGGAGGAAAGTGGGTGTCAAAATTACCTGCGGTGATTGGTATCCGCCTATATGGTATCTCCAAAAAGCGATACGAGCTTCCGGGGTATGTACTAGGTCTGTAATGGTAAAACACCAATCCGTAGCCCATTAGAAATTAAAAAAAAAACATTTTCCTTACATCCTCTGCTTTTAAACTTTATTTCGTTTATAAATCCTACATTTAAAAAGATTTTCCTTCTGTAGAAACCATAGTTGGTAATGTATCTTGTATCTTAAAAAAAAAACTTAAGAAATAAAATTAAAAAAATCCTTTTCGAAAATTTATATACTATTCATATATTGATTTCCTATTTCTTCTAATCTTCGTTAGATATTTTAAAGTGTGATTTCACATGAGAAAACTGATGAAACTTTCCTTACTGAATAACAAGGATTATGACTGTAAAGGTTAAGGCTGCAATTGCACATAGACAAATAGATTTCGTAATACATGTAATTTGTTGCAATTTTATAATTGCAGCAGGCAATTTTGTAATATTAATTGCTGAATGATAAATATAATATTTTGACTAAAATATTTTGAGAGGTGTCCTATTTTAATGAATTTATATAGTTATTCCAAAACGATTATGACCTTAAGACTGAAGATTCCCTTGTCTAGAAATGGAAAAATTGTAACTTGTGCTCCTTAAAGCAGATAATTTAATCTCTTAATAAGACTTCTTAATTTTTTTAAAAAAAATTATATATTCAAAAGAATATGCACTAAATTAGTTTTGTGCAGATAAATATTTTCCTATTTATTGTAAGTAGTGTCGGAAAAATTAACTGATATATATATATATCTTTCAATACAGTATTCCTTAAGTTAAAGAGCTGAAATTGAAACTAGCAGTTCAATCACCTTGTTCTTATCTTTTCTTGTGTTTCCAATGCCACATGATCTGCATTTGTTTATTAGTCTGGAATCCTTTGTCTCTATTACAAAATCATTAGGCTTTGTTATCTAAAATTAAACCATTTTCACACAGTTTCGTATTGATTAATAAAACAGAAAAAAACCGACCTCGTTGATGTAATCCATCATTAAAGAAAACAAAATACAGATATATAATGAAAACTACGCTTTTAAGGAAACTAAACTTCTAAATTAATTTCCAAAATTATATTTATATTTCTTTAAAAAAAATCGTCTGCTGTAGTAAATGATTTTTGCTTCAATAAATCGAATGAAAACAGGAAAAATAGAATGTGATGGGAGGAAAAAGAGAGAGAGCAAATGACCATACATACAGATTAATTTATAAAAAAGGCTGAAAGGGGGTAAGATTCGATATTTGTATCCTATATTTTGAAATATTTCTTAAAATCTATATAATAAGCATGTTCTGTTAATTTGAATCGTGTAATAAGGAATTATTTTAATTTAATTATTTTCTCGGTGGTATTATTACAGTAAGCATACTATTTAACACAAAGTAATATTTCTTTCCCAATTAAAAAAAAAAGTTCTATTTCTAATAAAATTTGTAAATAAAATTCTGCATTACCAAGAAAAAATTTTAAAAAGAAGAGATGGATTGTTTGTAGTTTCAATTTACCAATCTTGCTTTAACGACAAATTATTTCTTTATAACTAATTTTCTTTCCTCTTTGTTTATTAAAAAATTATTGATTTAAAAATACCAAGAAATGAACTTGATTTTTCATGTACAACAAATTTATTCAATTCCGTTGAATAATTTCTTCCATAAAAAGACATTTGACATCCCCCCCCCCTCCAACATCGAGAAAAATTTATTATGTTTTGTAATACCTATTTTAGCTCTTTCTGTGAACGATCTTCAACAAAGAAAGTAAAATGTACAATTTAAAGGAAGAAAAACGATGAACATTAATTATTTTCTCCTTTCCTTGCTTTTTTTTGGGGGGAGGGGGGATTTCATCTTTTAAAATAGATAAAACAGCGCAAACTATGCGATCTCATGTAATGGTACGTGATCATCGATCAGATTCGATTTCAAACTTTATTATTCTGCAGTATATTTTTTTCACTCGTGTGATTTTGAAATGATTTTGAATGAAAAATTATTATAAAATTCTACAATAACATTTGATTCTATTTTATCTGATCTACTTCTTTTAGAGTCCCGAATTTTACTATGCAAATAATCACAGAGTTAAAATAGAGTGTAGCTTTTAGAGTAGATAATATGTCATTCTATATTCACTTTCCATTAAGGATTAATGTAGGGAGTTGTTTTATGTCAGTTCTTTTATTGCTGAAGAGGAATATTACAAGCAACCATTGTGACTGTCACAGGAATTAAAATTAGAGGTCCTTGATTTAAACTAAAGGTTGATGTCTAGCGTTGTGAAGAATTTGGTAAATAATTTGGTAAAGCTAGAATATTCTTATTGCCCTTAAATTAGTCCATTATAGTTCCAGTTGTGGATTATTTCAAATATTGAAAGAACACGGGGAATCATTTAATGAAAGTCACTATTCTAGTTCTTATTTCGTCTAGTGTAAGTGTGTCAAACTCAAAGGCTAATTTGGACTTAGCAAACAAGGGTTAACTTTAGATGGGCCGTGAAAAAAAATGAAAACTTATAGAAACGTAGGTTTATTTTGAATAATACATGATTCTAAATATATATAAAAAAAAAAGAAACGAGCCTTACAGTAGTCGCATATGATGTGTAACATCTGACATATTATCGTAGTAAATACGCAATAGTATCTTAAATCCTGAAAAAATTAATTGGATATGATTGGAAATAACTTTCTACCGAAAAATTATATCTTTAAAGAAAATTTTAATTAATTAACACAAGGAGTAATGTAATTTTTTATTAAAAATAATTATTCCTGTTCAATTTGGGGAATAGCGGAGACACAATAGACTTATGATAACTAAAATATGACACATATACTTGTGATTTCAAAGTACTTAAAAACCGCTGAAAAACAGCGTCAATAACAGTACCACTATTAACCTCAAAGTATGGAAAAGATACACACTAAAATATTTATTTAAATATAATCCCACATTATTACGAGAGAGCTAGCTACTAGATTTGCACTCCGATGCGAGGGTAGCGAAGACACCACCAAGCGCGATGAATGGTCAAATCAAATAGCGCGCGCTTCCCCGACTTCCTGTTACACATTTCCGTCCCTTTTCGAGAAATTACTCCTACAAATATCCAGCAAACGAGAGGAAAGATGTTTCACATCAAAAACAAGAACACAATTTAATGTTGACGTTCGGACACTTGACATCTCTTTCTTCCCTATTTAGGGAAAATTTTTGATGTTTTATTATTTATTATTGTGTACCGATGTACTGGCCGGGTCATAAAAATATTCGTTACGGGCAGCGAGTTTGACACCCCTGATGTAATGGGTACCTAAAAATCGGTGCTGAATAAGTTATTCAAAATAAGGTTATACCACATTAAATAATATTTAACTTCAAAGATATGAGTTGGAGTGAAAGTTCTATTAATGCCGCACTTTAAAGTATTTCGAGAGCTATTGGTGATGGACCTCGTAATTTTGAATTTCTGTCAAGTGACGAGAACGGCGCCTGAGCTGGAACGCCCTCTTCTAACTACCCCACTAACGGTAGGACATTGAACCTTGACATATTTAACGTGCATCGGCTTCCTCTACATGGCGGGTCTTCAGAGGTGCTGAGTAATAAACTTTAAAAACCTATTTTCATATACATATAATAACGGAAAATAGAGAACAGGATATTATTAAAATTGTGAATGAACTTGATAATTGCTTTAAAAAGTATTCTTTAAAAATTATCTAAGCTTTGAATTGAAATTTTTATTAAAAATAGTTTTATAAATATACATTTGGAGAATTGTTTGTTGAGAGAGATGAATTATCCTTGAAAAAGTGTGATTCGTTAATTGAGGTTTTGATTAAAAGTACGATAAGGGAAAATCGTTTTCTCTTTGAAAGCATGATTAAGAACATTTTTACAACTAAAAGTGTGATTGTAAGCTTTTACTCTGTTCTGATTCATCATAGTTGATAACTGAGCTTACCAGAGTGATTAGAAAGTCAACGTCCTCTTAAATATCTGATTACGATAATTTCATTTTTCATATCGATAACTAGTCTAAGTATAATCTGAAACCGGAACGCAATGAAAAAATGAAATAGAATTCATTCGAGATATTTTTTTTTACGTTGAAGTGTTAAGGCGAGATTTATTTTGTATAGTTAAAAATATACTATTTAGAAGTACATGCGCAAAAGTAATTCAGAAAATCATTATATAGTAAAACATTATTAATCAGATGTGTTTAAAAAAGGTACTTTTTTCATTCGAATGCTTTTTTCCCTAAGAAAAATAGACCCACTAAATTATTAAAACCTTGAATTTTATGTATTTCATCAAAAAATTACTGTAATGTCTGTAATTACTGTAAAAAATGTCCGTAGTTATTGAGATATCTAAAACCTTTACAATATTCGCTTCAAACTTGACATTATTTCAGTACGTATTATATTTTGATTATCAGGGGTTTTATTTACAATGATATAATATTAGACTCGAGATCCCTATTTTTTGCACTTATTTGCCTGGGTATGCATGCAATACTCATGTGCAAAACACTTAAGTAATTCTGAGTTGTGATGCAATTTTATCAAATCAGTAAATACTCATTAATCCAAACTCCCATTAAACTAGAGGTTCATTAATCGGAACAATCATTTAAAAAGAGTTTATATTTAATAAAAACAAATAAAAACTTGAAGTAGGAATTCAAGTTATTAGGTTATACAATTTTATACCATGCCTAGCAATAAGTTTGTAAGGAATGAGATGTTCTCTCATTCCCGCCTAGAGATGTGAGAGGAAGGGAAGTAAGACTAGTTACATCTAAAAATCACTATTTATTGATCATACAACTTAACAACACAATCCAAGTAATTTCATCGAGAAGAAATGTTCTCATTCTTTGCAATATGTGTATTAATAACGAGATTAATAAGTGGATTAATAACGAGATTAATATGTGGATTAATAACGAATTATGAGAAGACTTTAAATATCGACCCTCCTATTTCGGGATCAAATCTGCTATCCCAGTTATCTGGGCATTAATTAAACTTTAGTGACCAATCGTCACTTTAATTCTTTCACCTATCAAATATTTGAAATGCGCTCAAAAAGGGTATAATACCTGATCAGCAGCAATCTATCCTATCTCCTCACTTTCTTTCTCCCACTAGCTTGAAAACCTAGACTATATATAACCGACCTAATTTGAGTAATCAGGGTTTCTTCTTCAGATGGTTAGTTGTGAATAAACTCGAATTGATAGATCAAAGATTTCGCAAGAGGATTATATTAAAGAAAGGACGCGGTTAGATCTGTCACCAGTTGTTAACCTGGTGTGTGAGTCCTACAAGACATTGAGTTGCGACTAGATATTGATAAAGAGAGGATGCAGGCTATCATATTTTAACATAGATGGAGGTTGAAAATGTGATTGAAAAAGAAAGCTCAGTTGGGATGAAGATGATCATGGTGAAACACATGACAACTCGAAACTAAAACTTAGGGATATTGGAGATCACTTTAATTTTGTTGTGAAATACGTTGAAGACAGGGACGTCTTAAGGCATGGGCCAACTAGGCCTCGACCACAAGGGGGCCTCGTCTCGTTCTCGACTCAGCCTTAATAAGATCATTAGATTCGAATAGTTTCAAAGGTCAAATGTTTCTTTCGGGTTATACTCTCCGAAAAAATGGGAATTTCGGACGATATGTCAACTGGCTACATATGAGGATCGTCGTTCATGCATAGGCCTAGGCCTACAACCATACACCATTATATTTTTTGTACATTTGACAACATTTGGGTCCAAATTTGCGTAGGGATCCAGGGCAGGGGTGTAGCAATCATTATATCAGCCGTATCAATGATATGGGGACTCTAACAAGTGTAAGCAAAAAATCGTAAAATATTAAGGGGTCCCTCACAAGAACTCCAAGGTATTTTTAATACAGGGCCCTCTTAGAACTAGCTACGCCAGTGGCCCAGGGCCTCAAGAAGTCTTAAGACGTCCCTGGTTGAAGATACTAACAATTACTACCATTTATGGATATAACAAATATTTGAGGAATCTGTGTCTCTTCATTGTTTTGGAAATTAGTGCTATATGTAGATTTTAAAGTTCAGTTGCTTCTTTAAACATGTGAGCGTGTGAAATATGGTCATCACATTCTAAGAAGTTTTTTCGACCTAATACATATGGTGAAAGTATAAGTAATTAATTGTTTTTCGAATTTTCTCATGTGCAATTAATAATTTATCATTTAGTTTTTTTTCTTATTTCAAAATACGTGTTCTCTTTATTAGACAGAGTTCTTTAATTATGTACCTTGACTCAATTTACAAGTTATTTTGTTTAATTCAGACATTCTAGAGCAGGGGCGGCTCTAGGGCCGGACAAACCGGACCCATGTCCGGGACGGCAAATTTTAGGAGCGGCATTTGGACCAAATTTTAAAAATACTTTTTTTTGTTCTGGAAAATTTGTAAGAAGTTAAGGTACACTATCTATAGGGAAAAATATTCAGAACGAGATAATTTCTCTTTTATATGAGAATATTAAATTATGCATTGTTCATAAAATAAAACAAGCTAAGTATTATTCGATAATTTTAGATAGCGCCCCTGATGTCAGCAAGATCGAACAAATGACATTTATGGTAAGGTATACTTGTATTGAGAAATCTAATTCTAACGAAGTTACCGTTAAAACTAATGCGAGTTTTTTTGGTTTCCTTCCAGTTGAAAGATTAACTGGAAGAGAACTTTCAAATTTAATAGTTGAGAAACTTAAAAAAAATTAGGGATGTGAAAGGCGAAAAATCAGGGTCTCAATTTAAAATAGGAACGTTAAATCCACGAACCATCTACGTGCCATGTAGTTACTACTCTTTAAATTTAGTCGTTAATGGCATGTCAAAAGCATTCTTAGAAGCCTGTCCTTTTTAATATAGTTCAAAAAATTTTTTTTTTCCATCAACTTTTCGTTGGGTTATATTATTAAAATGTATAATAGGACCAAAACTTTAAAGCCACTTAGTGTAAGTAGCTGGGAAAGCTGAATAGAGGCTATTAAACCCTTAAGTTATTAATTGGGAAGTTTTTATGATGCTTAGTTTCTATAATAATGCTGAAATTGACAACTCTATAAGAGATGAGGCCTCTGGATTATTAAATTCTACTTAACAATTCAAGTTCGTATGGCCATCATTATTTGGTATAAAATCTTTAAATTGCATTAAAATCCAAAAAGCAAGCTATTGCAAACAAAATATTACGATCTACCATCTACTATGGAACTCTCAAGAAATCGTAAAGATTTTTTTAAAGATGTGTTTTGATAAATGCAATGTGATGCAAAAAAACTGGCCGTCGAGATTGATATATGAGCTAACTTTGAGGTGACGCAGCCACGTCACGGAGTTCGACGGAAAAATGTGAATTTTAATTATGAAACACAAAATGATCCGATGGAATATCCTAAATTAAAATTCAAGATAGAGTTTTATTTTTTTTACATTGGACGAAGCAGCTAATGCCTTGGAATGCCGATTTAATTTAATGAGTACTGACAGTAATTGGTTTAAATTTTTGTACAATATATATGATTTAAGAGATGCCCTTAAAACTTTAATTAATTAAAAACTGTAAAAATTTAGAAATGATGTTGACCGACGGAGAATCATTGGATGTAAACGCGCTTGTGATTGAGCAGATGAGATAATGTCAGTTTCAGCTTTAGCAGGCAAAGAAAATAAAAAGCCCAGTTGAAGTTTTAAAATTTATTTATGTTTTAGAATTTGCACCAAAACTTGCTATTGCACTTTCTTTGCTAATAAATTTGGCAAGTTTAGATATTAGTTTCTCAAAATTAAAATTAATAAAAAATTTCTTACAGTTCACAAATTCTAAAGATAGATTAAATGGCTCAGCTACATTGGCTATCGAACATGAAATAGCTGATCAAATTGATCAGAAGCTCCCTTTTTCTTCTCAAGGAATATTCAAGTTTTATAGGTGCGCATTTATGAACAATTTTTATCTTTTTTAAAAAAAATAGTTTTTTTTTTTTACTTTGAGGAGTGGGGCGGCATTTTTCATTTCTGTCCGGGGCGGCAAAATTGCTAGAGCCGACCCTGCCTAGAGTTCCAATCAGTCCTTATTTTAACGAAGTTCTACAGCCCATCTTTATTTGCATCAGTTTTGCTTCCCAAAATAAAATATTGAACTCGAATGGACCGTAGTACTATAATTGAGGTTGATCCTATTTTAATGGCTTGACATTTCTTAAAAAAATATCTATAGGGTTGCAATTTTTAATTCTACTCCCTCTAACGCATTATAAAAAATAATTCAGCATTAAAATAATTTTATTTTACAAAAAAAAATTACATAAAATTTTTGTAACACACACACACATAATACTTATAATAAATTCATACAATAATTCTTAAACATATTTTTGAAGCCCAGATAGATATAATTTATACAAAATTCATTCTATTTCATTCTAATTAAAACTCTCGCCATGCTTTTAAAAAAACAGCAAGAATGAGCCTTCAAAAAATATAAAGGATAAACTAACAAAAAAGTTGACGCGATTATACTGGTTACAACGCTACAACGAGGCAAAATAAAATGACGCTGCACAAAAACTTTAAGCATATTTCCAGCAAAAATGTCCTTCAAAATTTCGAGCGCAAATCAGAACGATGTGTCTGTACACACCTGCCCACAACTTGTTTGGTCTTTCCCTGATCATTATATGCATCTCTGACCAAAGGTGATGCTTTTCTTTCTTTTTTCCGCCTTTTTTGCTTTCTTTCTTTTTTTCATTTTTTGGCGATATATTGTTCACGGTTAGTTACTTCCTGGACGGTTTAGTTTTTTTCCGTCGCCGTTTGAGGAGAACATGGATTATACGGAAACACATAATGGATTGATTCTTCGCGTTGATTTGCCTGAAATTTACTTCTTGCATGTTTAAAATAATGATTTAAATGCTGTTGTTTTTGTAGTTTTAACTATCTTTTGATGTCACTCTATGCTTTTTGAATGTTGCAAATCTTCTATACTTGTCTAAGCAACAGAAAGAATTTTTGATGCTTATTTTTCGAAAGTAGGAGGTAAAGGACGAGCAAATTGTCTAATAATTTTCCATTCTTTTTCAATATTCTTGAGCTACTACATTAATGGAACTCTTTAAATTGAAATAATAATAATAATAAAATAGATTTTTAGGATTCTTTTTAAAATTAGATTTTTAAAATTGAAAGAAATTAATGCCTTGTACTAATTTGAAAAACTTAGATATTCTCTCATATTTTTGATTTAATCATGGCAAATATAGTATATATAAAAATTGTTTTCTGTGAGGCAAATGAAAACTATGTCCTAAAATTATTTAATAAAAATTTACATGTTTACATATTAATTTCTTTTAAAAATCTTTTTAGAGCATCGTTGGAAGAAGATTCAGATTGTGTTGATCAAAATCTTACAAAATTTGAGAAATTTATTTTCATTTAAGTCGATAAAAATAACGTTCAACAGGAAAGTAATTTTAGCATTTTTTTTAAGAGAACAATTCAAAACTCTTGGTCAATTTTAGAAACCCAGGAAAAATAAGAAGAGAGATACGTTTATTCAAATATAATTTTCATGCGAAACTTGTATTTGTATGATATTAAGTTTTCCGAGAATTTTATAGACGTAATAAAATTACAACGCATCAGTTTCCGCCATAAAAAACATGTTTTAAGATAATTTTTATGAGGAACATGTGATAACATAATAAATTTTAATGCATAAAAGACTGATTCTTTCGAGATACATTTCACGTTTAAAATCTGATACAGCTCTAATCTAACTAACGTCAAATTACTTACTTTAAACAATTTGTTTGCTATGATAATATAGTAACATTTTTAATATGAAAAAAAAAATATATTCTTCTCGAATTTATGAAATTGCAATTAACAATTAAAATTATCTAATATATGAAGTAAAAAGTTATGTCACCATTGGAAGATATATTTTTCAGTTCCTTCTATCAGCTCACACTCTCTCCCTATATATATATATACTAGCTGTTACCCGCCCGCTTCGCTGGGTATTTCATTATGTTTTATAAATTTTTACTGCTTATATATATGTATAAATTATTGATATCTAAGTCCTAGCATTAAGAATTCGATTGAATTGAAAAATATACTTATATCTGTAACTGTCACCTGTTGATAAAAAAAAAAGGGTAGAACTCATCTAATTTGTATTTTCTAAAAATCTCTAAAATTGAAGCATAGAATGATGCTTTCGTAACTCAAAACCAAGTGGATTCCCGCAAAACCAATTTTCGGTGGATCTCTACTCCGTAAATTGAACATGCAAGCCAAATTTCAAGTCTAAATCTAACAGAAAAAAAGCAAAAGTTTTACTATAAATATCCCCGTAATCCCGTTGAGAGCCGTTTTCCAAAATTACCGCTCTTAGCGGATTTCAATTCAACAAAAGAAAAATGCAAACTAAATTTCATTATTATAGTCCTTGTAGCTCGAAAAAAGTAATTTTTTTTGTCAATACGTCCCAGTAACCCCCTGCAACCCCCCAGAACTTGATTTGCTTAAAATTTATTCTTAGTGGTTCCCTATTCAACAAAAGAAACATGCTTAACAAATTTCAAGTATATGGGTCTAACAATTAAAAACAGGAATTTTTTTTCTGTAACTCCTCTTGACCCTTCGCAAACATCTTTGGGGGTCAATTTTCATTTTACTCTTTGTTAGAGGAACTCTATTTCATGAAAGGAACATGCCTACCAATTTTCAAGCAGGATGATCAAGTAGTTTAAAAATGGAAATATTTATCGATTACGCCTCTTAATCTCCCGAAATTAAACTTAGTAGTTGATATTCGCGAAACCCATTTTGTAGCGGTTCTCTACTTTACGAAAGGAATCTGCTTATCAAACTTCAAGACTGTACGTCTAACAGTTTAAAAATGGAGATAATTGTCTATAACGCCACTTGAGCCCCCGCAACGCCACTTCTGGGTCTGTTTTCACAAAACCCATTTTGTAGGGGAATTGCACTCTATGAAAGGAATCTGCTTAGCAAAATTTGAAGACTGTGCATCCAATTAATTAAAAATGCAAAAAAATTATCAATAACGCCCCTTGAACCCCCGCAACACCACCTAGGGGTCGATTTTCACAAAACACATTTTGCAGTGTACTTCTATCCTATGAGAGGAATCTGCTAACCGAATTCCAAGACTGTGAGTCTAATAGTTTAAAAGAAGAAATAATTATTTATATCTGCCCTTAACCCCCCGCAACACCCCTTGGGGGTGAATTTTCTCCAAACCCGTTTTGTAGCGGATATTTACTCCATGAAAGAAACATTCCTACCAATTTTCAAGCAGGTAGGTCAAATAGTTTACAAACGAAAATATTTATCTCTTACGCCACTTATTCCCCTGCAACGCCACTTAGAGGTCTGTTTTCACAAAACCTTCTTATAGCTGATCTGTACTCTATGAAAGAAATCTCTTTATCAAATATAAAGACTGTGCGTCTAATAGTTTAAAAATTGAAATAATTATCTATAACGCCCCTTAAGTCCCCTCAACGCCACTTGGGGGCAATTTTCGCGAAACCCATTTTTAGCGTATCTTTACCCTATGAGAGGAATCTGCTTACTAAGTTTCAAGACTGTACGTCTAATAACTTAAAAATCGGAATTTATAACGCCCCTTAAACCCCCCGCCCCCGCAACACCCCTTGGGGGTCAATTTTCCCAAAAACCCATTTTGTAGCGGATATTTACTCCAGGAAAGAAACTTACCTACCAATTTTCAAGCAGGTAGGTGAAGTAGTTTAAAAACGGATATATTTATCTATTACGCCCCTTAATCCCCCGCAACGCCACTTAGAAGTCTGTTTTCACAAAACTCGTTTTGTAACTGATCATTATTCTACGAAAGGAATCTATATATCAAATTTAAAGACAGTGCGTCAAATAGTTTAAAAATGGAAATAATTATCTATAACGCCCCCTAAGCCCCTGCAACGCCACTTGGGGGTCGATTTTCAGCAAACTCATTTTGTAGCGGATCTCTACTCTCTGAAAGGAATCCGCTTACCCAATTTCAAGATTGTACATCAAGTAGTTTGAACATGGAAACAATTATTATTAAAGCCCTTAACCCCCCGTAACGCCCCTTGCGTTTCGAATTTCGGAAAATCCTTTCTTAGCTGATGTCTACTCTATCAAAGGAACATGTCTACCAAATTTCAAGTCTGTAGGTTGAATAGTTCCAGAGATTTCGTGATTAGTCAGTCAGTCAGTCAGTGAGTGAGTCGCTTTTCTCCTTTATATATATATAGATATATTTATTTATTTATATATCTTGTTCAAATTTTCAATCGTTAATGAAATACTTTCTATTCATCCATTCAAGTTCAAATAATTTTTTTAAAATTTGTAGAGGATGGCACTTGAGGTTTTAATACAGTATTTCCAAATATTAATTCATTAATTACCGGATTTGACGCCCAACTTAGATTCGTCTCTATTGTTGTAACATGGAGACGAAACTAATTTTTTTAAGTAGGAATTGACTTTAAAAAAATTCTTTTATATTACTTGTACTATTAAAGCCCGCCTTTTCTCTAATACTGAGGTTAATTTCTTTTTTTAAAAAATATTATAAGAAGTTACACACATAAAATTTCTCTTACGCAGCTTTTTATTTGACCAAAGAAAAATTAACGTAAAAAATTGAATATTGTTCATTGCTTGTTTCAAATGGGTTGCATTTTAGCAGCTAAGCTATTTACTGACACGGCAAGTCTCCAAGATTGGAAGCTATTTTACATTGGTGGTACCATCTAAAGGCCGTTTCCGCTACCAAATTGTGACTAAATGCTAAATATTGCCGTGATTTAATTTTGCCTTGAGTACAAATTAGTACTCAAGGGATCTTTTACATGCCGCATAATCATATAACATGCGTTCCTTTTATTTTCACATCCAGAAAACCTATCGACAGCCAGGATCGAATCCGCAACCACAGCCTTACGAGGCGGGTACGTTACCTCACAGCCACCGAGGAATCCGTTCGGTTGATACATTACCTTAATCAGTGGCGTAAGCAGACTTCTCTTATTGTGTGTGTGAGGGGGAAGAGTTGACCACACCCCTTGTGTACGCCACTGACCTTAATTTATACATAACTATGAATCTGAATAATGATTGGAAATAGATTCAAAGTATTCAAAATGTTAAGAATTTGGCTTATATTTTGGAATTCTTCGAGGTCAATCGATTTTGATATTTTGCAGTAAATAGTCATTTTTTTAAAAAAATAAATAAATTTGTGATCTTTTCAGCTATTTTATCCATCTTGCAAAAAAAAAAAAAAAAACTTGAACATCTCCTGGTTATCAAAATGTTCTTGTATTAAAATAAGATAAAAAAATATTTTTGTTTGAAATAAAATGAAAATAATATATTGATTACTCTGATTCTTTTATATCATGTCATTAAAGTTCTTTATTTTTTTTATTTATTTATTGTTAGAAATAGTGGCAAATAATTTAATAATAATAATAATAATAAAAACACTAATTTCTTAGTTTTATGTTTTAATCCCAAAAATAGCTTTTTTAATAATATTTTCACTTTTCTCACAACACTGAGCATTTCAGCAAGTATTAAATCGGTATGAATTTGTAATGTGTTCGTGTGTAATAGTGTCAAAAGTGCAATCTAATTTTAATATGTTTTTCTATAGGCTAACAATGTTACTTTAAAATTTGAATACGGTACATTTCCATATGAATTCGAAATAACTATGATGATGGAGTTAGCAGTAATTATATTAAAATTAAGAATATAATCAATGTTTGTTTAAAATTAAATAAGCAACAACCGATTAAGTAGAAAGGTTTTTAACACCTTTCCGGATCAGCACCCTTATGATTCTTATAAAATGTCTCCCCCCCCCCCCATTTTTAACGGTAATTGTGTAAAAGCCCATTAATAAGGATTGATAGGTTATATTTTGTAATAATATGAAAACTTAAATTTTATTTACTTTAATATTATTTTCATTGATATATTTAATCGTAAATTACGATGGAAATAGATCACAAAATACTTTTAGTATTATAATTATATATTTAATTGAGTACATAATTATTTTCATAAAATTAATTTTTTAATTTATATAATAATGTTAGAAAATATTTTTCTAAACAAAGAGATGTCAGTTTTCACAGTGAGTGAATATTAACGTCGCACTATTCAGCTATACTATAAAGGGCTTTTGGCTACGGATCTCGTAATTTTAAAACACGGTCAAGCGACGAAAACGACCCTTGAAACTGGGACCCCTCTCTCCTACCTTCCACAGCGCTCCAACGGGAGGACGTTTGAGCATCGACAGATTTAACGTGCATCGCCTCCCTACACCGCGGGTCTTCAGCGGTTCTGGTCTCGAACTCCTGAAACTCCGGCCGCGAGTCCGTTACCTTGACCACAAGTCTACCGCGGTCACATACCAGCTTTCAGAGTACCAATATACGTAAAAAATGTATTAAACTACTCGCGTCTTAAAAAGAGAAATAAAACTTACAAACGGTTAAAAACTGCAAAAAATTAAATAATTAAAGAAAATAATATTGAAAATTTTTACTTGCTTTGAACACTCTTTACAACTCACATTTATTGATTTATTCTTTTTAATAACATTTAAGATATGTGATTAGGCTTAATCACATTGCTTAAGTCTTGATAGAATCTTCTTTTTCTCTTAACGTATACAGTTATTTTAAATTTTCATCCTTGTATCCTTATCTAAAAATGTATTCTAAAAGAATTTATTTTATTAGTTTTCAAAGTTTCGGTTTCATCCCCCCCCCCCTCGAAAGAAACTCTTCCTTGGTTTATAAATTTATGTTTCTCACTCCTAATTTCCACATTCCACAAGAGATAAATTAAAAGACCTTGTTTTATTTACAGGAAAAATCGTTTAACACGAAACTCGGGGGACTGAAATATTTTTTCGTGTTAAAGGAATTTTGCAAAAAAGAAACATGCATTCAACAAAATTAAGTTTATTAGAGTGCATTTTACTTACATAGATATGTATATATGGATGCATTTAATAAAAATCAATGAAACAAAAAAATTCACAAGAACTTAATGAAATTTAATACAAAATTTTCAAGTTTTTTTTGAAAACTAAAACATTTATTGAGTTCTTAGAAAATAATATGGGGAGGATACTGAGCGTCAAAATTGCATTGTGGTGATTGATATTCCACCTATAGATGTCGCACTAAAAAGTGATACCAGCTCCCGGGGAATGTACTAGGTCTGCAATGATAATATTCCCATCATAGCCCCATTGAAAAAAAATACTTAGAAGCAGTGAGAGGGGATTTTCAATTCTAAGTTTATAATGCACCTGCGATACGATTAAGTTTTTCTCTTGTACAATAATAAAGTTATTCTTACCAGGAATATCCTTCTTCATATTGCGCCTTTGAATTCGAAAAGGTAGGCCGTCCCTGTTTCCCAGTTCATGTTTTATCGCGAATGTCTAGAGAAAAAAAAAATTAGAAAGTAGGAGTAAAATATTGATTGGGGTTAAGAGAACAATTCGAGATAATATTTTTTGTTACCCCATATCCTACACATCGTTTATTATTTATTCTTGTGTATTATTATATCTTAGTTAAAAACCAATATAATTATTTATTATAAAATAAATAATTATATAAGTTTTTAATTATGATAATTTTTTAAAACATTTTTGAAACTGTTGGAACTGCCCAAGTTTTTAAAGTGCTTTTTCCAAACGCATTGCTGAATTTCAAAAATTAACCCTTTTTTTTTTCTTGGTTAAGGATTAAATTCAAATATTCATGTGTGAAATTCTTTATATTATGTCTGTGCGCAGAAGTTTTACACTGACATCTTTTTAAATTCATGTAAAAGTTGTGAATATATATTTTTTTAAAAAATGTATGTGGCACAAACACATATTAAGTATTATTTGTAATAAATTACAAAGACCCAACAAAAATTATTTTTGTATTATAAGTTCAATGTCTTAAAAAAAAATTAAAATTTTTAATCAATATTTCAATTTTTTATTGATTGTTACAATAATTTAATATATTAAATATCCCCGTTGTGATAATAAATTATAGTTTACAAAACTAAAAAACACCCTTTTATAGTTAATCGAACTAAATTGTATCTTAATCCTTTAGCCGCCAAATCTGGAAATGGGATCTGAAATTAGTAAACCAGATGCGGGATGGGATCTGAAAAAGTAGAAATCGTTAATCCTGATCAGTCCAATGGAACAAAATTATTAAATTACTGTATTGTCATCGGTCCTTGACAAGTGAGAAAAATTTCGAATTAACCTAACCTTTTAAAGAGGGTAAAAATTAAGTTCAAAGATTCCGTTACATACAAGTGAATCTTATAAAAGGGTGTTAAAAAACCAGTTATATTCTTTCAGAGACTGCATTGTGAAACACCACATAGAGATAATATTATGTACATAGCTAAAATGTAGAGTGCTTGCATGCGTATGATGAAACCTTCAATATTTGTTTTATATCAGGGTTCGGGGCAATGTATGGCCCGCGTGCCACATCTGGCCCGTGGTACAGTTCTTAGTAGCACTTTGAAGTAAGTTTGTAAACTTTCGAGTGGTTGGAAGTTGATCAATTTGTAATGGATCTTGTTTGACAAACATTTCCAGAATTATGGACATTTAGGTAGTTACGAAAAAATCTGAAAAATAACTCTAAAGATAAATTTAAAGCTATTTTGTGAAATATAGAATGTCGTTGCTGGAGAGATTTAATCGTTTGAAGTGAGAAAGTTGCGGCACTCTGCTTTCCGCTTTGGTTCTTCCACGTATCTAAAAAATCTTTCCTCATATGAAAAATATTTTGATTTCGCAAAGAAATTGCTTCTCTACTGGATGCTCAGAATCGTGTCCCAATTGAAAGTCACACATTATACCCTGATTTTGCAATATGAAAGTATACAGATACTAGGTTGGCATTAAATTTTTTATTCATCTTTTTATTTAACTATAATGAGGGGAAATACTTACATTTTATGTTGTCTATTTCTTATTCTAATAAATATATTTAAAAATACATAATATATGTAAAATTTTAATTTTTTTGTTTTGTTGAAGAAATAGTTATATTTCATTTTGTTTATTTTTAAGTTAAGAAATATCTTCAAATGATAAAAAATTAATGTATAATAAAACTATAAATCTATATTATTGACCTCTATTATCTAGCTCTGCATGCATTATCGTGAGAATTGAATGGATTCAAAAGTATTCTGTGTGGCATGCTGAATCATATTGGTAGATTGGTTTGGCACGCCACAGGTAAAGAGTTGCCGCTACCCTTGTTTTATTTTATTTTATTTTTATCACTGAAAATCCTAAATGTCCCAAACCCTTGATGTCTTAACAAGATTAAATGATAGTGTTGTAATTATAATCTTAAAACGACTGCATTTCCTTAAATTTTAATCGAATGAAGTATTATCATTATTGGTCATTATAATTATGATTATATCATCACAATCATAGAGAGGTCATTTCACTTTCGTTCTGCCCTCAATAACTACTCAATTACTGAAGTCTCAATGAATATTTTGGTCGAAGAGGGAAAACTGGGTATTTTTCTCACAATTGTCTTCACGCCTTCTTCCCATAAGTATTATTTCTTGACCTTGAACCCTCCCGACCCCCCTTCCGGAAACAGGAAAGGAAGTTTTTTGGGCTCTTTCCCTTCAAAACACGCGATAGGTCACTTGGATTTTAACGAAAACACGCCATACATGGAATTATCCGAGGAGGTTTCTTCCCCTTTTTTTCGGAGGCAAAAGAACGTTGATTTCACTTGAAGCATAAAATTAGACGATTGTCGTTAGAAATTATTTCTCGTACCGCTTAACGAGTCCGGATGTCCCCAAACAAAAGGAGGATATATTCATCATATGATTCCAGGGTTAAAGTAAGTGCAAGGCAGGAGCAAAGCACACTTTTCCAGGGTACGGTCCACTTCTAATTTTAAGGTGCTGCGGTCCACTCAGTGGTGTAGGTGTAATGAGAAAAAAAAAAATCTACAATATTTTTTAAAACTTAATAATAAATACGACGGAATATGTACTAACTAACGTAACTACAATAAAAAAAAATTACTCTTTTAAAACTGCGTTTAAAGCAAAACGCAAGATACAAACATAATAACAGCCACAAATGTAATAATATCAAATGATGCATTTTCTATCCAACACCTCAAAATACATTAAAAAAGCCATATTCATCTATAGCAGCGTTTCTCAAACTGTGGGGCATGCCTACCTTACGGGGGGGGGGGCATATCGAAAATTCGAAGATGAAAGTTTATTTTAAAAAAATCATTAATTTACTGAAAGGAAGCAAAATAAAATACATTCCAACATAATAAAAAATAAAATACACATTTAACTGATGTATACTTATAAATGTATCAGTATTTGTACGTATTTGATAACTAAATTATAAATCCTTAATTAAGAACAAATTTAAAAATTACGAGTGACTCCCATGTGTGCTTGTCATACAAAATTTAATAAATTACCGTAAAATCTGGCGTATAACGTACACTTTTAACACAAGAAATAGAATCAAAATTTACGGGTGTGCGTTATACGCCGGGTATATTAATGAGAGCTTAAAAAAATATGGATGAACACAGAAAATAATCAGACTTCGACATATATCGAAATATTTCTTATTTAAAATAAATGACATTTCGTATGATTTTAAAGGGTTGTAGTTCTAGAAGTATACTACTTTTTTCTAGAACTTGGAATATTACCTCGAATAAATGATTGCAAAACATAAGATCATCGCGCACGTACATTTCAGGCTTCTTCGTAAAAAAAGTGGTACGCATCATACGGCGAATATACCTAAAAATTAAAAATTGCAGTTTGGAAGTATAGGTGCTTGTGTTATACGGTGGATTGTACGGTATCTTGATAATTTGTGCGGTTCATAATTAAAGTCGTAGCTTTAGCGGCAAAGTACATTATCAATGCAATCAATACATTGTTGTTGTGGGGAGAGGAGGGCGCGATAAAAATTATGATTGAAAACTGGGTCGCAAATACTGAAAGTTTGAGAAGCACTGTCTATAGCTCTCGTAGTTACAGTAGGTAGAAGACTTAGTCTGCACATATTGTCCTCCAATCTTGAATATCTCGATATATAATTACTGAGGCTCGATATATAATCTTTAGGCCGTCATCCGAAATGACTTGGCTGTTCACCCGTCGATCGTGATCTTAACAACCACCCTTGTATAAGGTGCAGGTTGATAATTGTGGTGATTTTTGGCGATTTTTGGCTGTCTTTAAAATATACAAGCATAAAAAAATTATTATAATATGAATATATATTAGGTATAATGTATTAGAATATGATGGGGGGGGGGTATGTAATAAGTTGACAAAATTTCAGAATAATATCAGATTAACAATTTAAAATAAATTGTTTTAAAACAAATTGGAAAATATCAAAACAATTTGGAAATTCATGCAAGAAAACTAATTTTAAGAGGAAGGTGTTTTATATTATTTAATTTTTCTTTTATATATAAGTGCTTACTTATCTTATTTGAAATAATAAATATATAGTTCCTAGATTTTTAAATTGTTTTGTAAATGTTATTGAACTTACACACGCATTTAAACACCTATTAATTAATTCTATATATTAATGTAAACAAAAAAATATATATTGTAAAAAAAACAGACTGTTTTTTTTTATAATTGTTTCTGTTAATATACGACTAAATTTTGATATAATTGTGTGTACGTCATTATTTGGTTAGTGTAAACAAAAAAAATAACAATAAAGTTTGCATTAAGAAACCTGCAATATCGAATTATACATTAATGAATTTTGGCATACCCAGTTTATAAGGTATTCTTTTTCTCAAATAAAATATAATTCTTATACTCCAGGAAAGTCATATCTTGCTTTTATCAAGGTTATGTTAGTTTAATGTTGAGGGGCGAGATTCAAATTTGAAATTTTTTTAATTAAGAAAAAAAAATTTCCAATACTTTAGATTCGAGTTTGGATCAATTTATCTCATTTTGTATCTTTTAAATTAGAATCATTCTTTGGATAAATATTTGTTCCTCTTTAATGCATGAAATTAGAATTTAATTAGGCATAAGAGATGAATGAATGATTGAACGTTTTAGAAAAATGGATTAATTCTATGAAAAATTAGTCATATATGAAATAATTCACACTTTAACGTTACTAAAGTCAGAGTGTTAGTGATATTGAGGAGCCGTTTTCTTTTCTACTTTCAAAAAAACAAATTCCCAAGTTCAGTTCCTATTATTTAACTTAAGACTTATGAGATTGTGTTCACCCTTATTCAATAATAATTTTATTCATATTCTTTTTTAATTCATTCTAGGTTTCGCCAATGTTCTTGTGTTTCATCCTCCCGTTCTGAACGTGGATGAACCCTACATTGACCTTCAGAGCAACGGAACCCTCACCATCATCTGCGTTGGCATATATCCGCTCGAATGGAAAACCCCTTCTCTCATGGCACGTATTTTCATCAGTTTTAATTGCATCATTTAATATCTGCTTTTTGTTCCAGGAGAACGTTTTTAACGATTGTTATCGGCAATCCAAAAAAGAGGTTTGCTTTGATTTTAAAACGATAAAAGAAATAGAAATTCAATATAAAAATCAAATGTCAGCAATGAAAAAAACATGGCAAATTTTTATAATCTTACTCAATTACTCAATCTTCCTTAATATATATATATTACTCAACATTTCACTAATATATATATATATTAGGTTGGGGGAAAAGAAATTCATTATTTTTACATGAACTTCAAAACTTTATTTAACATGTTTCGGATAACCAATTTTGATCAAATACGCACCATTTTGTTCTATAATATGTTGCCATTTTAAAGGTAGCTTCATTATGCCTCTCACATATAAGTCTTGGTCCCTATTGGAAAAAGACTCTGGTAATCGGTTTTCACAATCTTCTCTTGATGTCAATTTCTTATCACCAAGAAAGTTTTGAAATGCAAGAAAAACACTAAATTCGGATCTCTACTGTCAACAATTAGACCGTTTTAGATAGCAATTGACCAGAAACGGCAAGAATTGGCCAAAAAGGAGAGGTGTTGTGTTCCATCAAGACAACACCAGGCCACAATTATCTATAGGAACTCCCAGAAATTCCGGGAGCTTGCTTAGGAGATTTCGATGCATCCACCATATAGTCCGAACCTGACACCAAGTGATTACCATGTTTTTCTTGCATTTCAAAACTTCCTTGGTGATAAGAAATTGACATAAAGAGAAGATTGTGAAAACCGATTACCAGAATCTTTTTCCAATAGGGACCAAGACTTATATGAGAGAGGCATTATGAAACTACCTTTAAAATAGCAACATATTATAGAACAAAATGGTGCATATTTGACCAAAATTGGTAATCCGAAACATGTTATATAAAGTTTTGATGTTCACGTAAAAACAATGGATTTCTTTTTCCCTAACCCAATCTATGGAAATTTTTCGTAGAATTGAGAATAATTTTAATCGCAAATCGTGGGGAACAGTAAAATAAAATGCCTTGGGGTAGATATGGGGAATTTTTCTTTTAGTAAAAGTAAGACATATATTTACTTAAAAATATGACATATTTCACAACAAATTTTGATTATATCATCAGTTTAGAGCAACGATTCTTAAACTGTGGTCCGTGAACCCATGAGGGTCCACAGAGCCTTTCTAGGGGGTCCGCGAAGTTCTCTTATTAAATGTAAAGATTTCCCTCTTTTACAGAATCTGAAGGGCCTCTTGGAAAAATTGAAAGATGTGCCATTCTAGACTAGATAACTAAATTGCCGCCAGTAAAAAATATTCTAGAACATGTATTTCGATCAAGAACATTCAGTTCTTTAATTGTTTGCAGCTGTATAGTCATTATTTCAACATAATATTTTAAAAAGTTGCAGATACACATGAGGTTATGTAGTTTATATTGAATGAGAACGTAATTATAATTTAAATGTAGAATAAAATAAACACTATTCTTTGAATTTTTAATTCGACCTATCAATCAAATTTAAATATTTGAGACACTTTTTTTTTCTTTTTAAAATGTAAAAGATATTCATTTCAAAATTTATTTGAAAATAGTGAAAGATTAATTGAAAATAATTCAATAAACAGTAACACGAATTGATGGCCGCTGTAGAATTAACTGAATTGTAATTTCAAATTTCATAAGCATCTTTACCATGCTTTTAAAGCGCAAGATTTTAAAAATATTTCAAATGCTGTTCAAAGTCAGTGCAAATGGTTTATTAACTAGATTGAAAAGAAACATTTTTGATCACGTGTGGATTGGATATTCCTAACTAATTGGCAATTGACAGGAAGATTGCAACCACACAGACAGGAAGAGCTTATGCAATGCGTTAGAATGTCTTACTAGAGATTTCCCTGTAATCACAAACGCAGTTATACAAATTAGTTTCCATTTGTATGTTTGATTACTATCCCATCCAGTGTCGGTAGCATTATAAATCTAACTTGTAGATCGAAAGCTAAAAATTAACCCGTTAGAAAGCGTATACTCGATATTAACGTTAATGATAGCGCGGAGTGACAAAGTCACTCCAATCCTTTTTTTATAATTATTTTGATCGCACACGATAAAAATCGTAATTACCCTGAATAATGTAACTAAGAAAAAGTATACGTACTTACCTTTAAGGAATTTTTAGTACTTCTTTGATAATTTGAGAAAAAATCCAACCAAACGGAACCAAAATGTTTCAAATGTTGTTGTTTCTTACCCCCAGATGGTGTAGAGCTACACCCCATCTCCATAAAACCAAAAACCTCCAAAAAACCATCCTAAAACCTCGTCATATGAAAAACTCAAGCAATTCAGAATATGACTGGGAGAGGCCAGATCAGCCTCGGACCTATGGCACTCTGGAAAGACTTTCCGGCCCTGTTGAAAAGGCAGAGACTTGATGTGGCCACTACAAAAGCGCGACAGAGCCATCTGCTGATCCCTAGGAATATTAAGTTGGTGACACCAATGAGGTTTTTCCCCAAAATTCCAAGGGTGAGCAGGGGGTATCCTCCAAAATGCATTCAGTTCTATCCTTTTAATAGAGGTGAGTTGTTCAGCAAAAGTTAGACAAGTGCCACCCAGCAAAGTTTCAGCAATGGCAGACTTGGCCAAACTATCGGCTATTTTATTACCATTCAATCCAATATGGGAGGTCACCTATTGAAAGTATATACAGTGTCTAGAAGAAAGTCGAACCACAACATCCGGAATATTTAGGCTTGTCATATCCCCAAATGTGAGTGAGTTTAATAAAGGACTCGAAACACAGACACTTTTCGCCAACATTACAGGAATAATATTCGCAGACAAAATTGTCATATTTTGTTCACGTTATAGTAGTTTTATTGTCCCTAGGTGATCGACAAATTGCATGCTGAACTTTTTCTTGCTTGTGTCTTTTTGACAGGGGGCAGTGTGCTTTGTGGTATACTTGTGGCTTCATATCAGTTTTGATGGAGTTCCTTAGATAGAATTTGAAAATCTACCTTTCGACTCAAGCGTTTCATGTTCATCGCTTTTTCTAAATTTACTTTCACTATCATGATTAATATCCATTATTTCAACAGGTTCTTCCCTTACTCAATCAATTTCTTTGTCCAAAATTTCCTTTATATCCAATACAAATCGCGATGCCCATTTCTTCTTTTTAAAAATATATATTCCGGTAATTTACAATTATAAACCATAATGGGTCGTACAACACAGCAATCAACACCACTAAGTCGTTCACGGAGGAAGAAATGTAGCTTGTTCATAGGAAATATTTTGGAACGAAAGTGGTCGCACGAGTAACTCAGGCACCCCAAAATAAAAACCTAAAAATGTTTAACATTGATTTCTAATTATTATACTTAAAGTTCAGCTGTTAAAGTTTAAAACAGCTTAAATATAACGAATGAAAAAAACTCACAATTAAGAAATTAAGAACAATTTGAATTAAGAAAAACAAAGAGGTAGAAAAATGAAAGATACCTTGAAAATTATTATTCTTCGATTACAATATAAATATTAAGCAAATAATAACTATTGTTTAAATGTGACTAAAAATGTAAATAAAAAAAAAGAGAAAGGATTAAAACTTATCAATTTTTTGTTTCTTGCATTGCTTTTTGCTTATGAAGCCTTGATTTATTATTTTTAAAAGTGCATCCGAAACAGCTGATGCTCTACTTAACTGAACAGTGAGATAACTATCATAAAAAAAATTATGGCACGTGTCAGCGAATTATGATGTGCGCGTAACACTGTTATGTCTCATGAAGAGCATCGGTCGCCAGTAACCAAAACAACGACTTCATTAGCTCAGCTTGGCGTTCAATTTGGCGTTCATCTTGGCATTCAGTTTCACGTTCACCCGTATAGTTTCCGTTCCTGTAAGAATACGGGAATAAAATATAGCCTATGTTACTCCCCGTTAATGTAGCTTTCCATTAGTGAAAGAATTTTTAAAATCGCACCAGCCGTTTCCGAGATTAGCCGGAACAAACAGACAGACAGACAGACAGACAGACAGACAAAAATTTTAAAAATTGGTTTTTTGTTATGAGTACCGTATATACTTTTAGTGCATTAAGTAAAAAGCTGCTAATTTGAAATTACAAACAGACACTTCAATTTTATTTATTTGTATAGATTATTTTTTCCTTGACAAATTCAGAATAACCTTATTCTATTCAGTTTTCAAAAGTTTGCTGGAGATTATTTTACTTTGTTAAAAGCTTTAATGTAATTTTTGTAAGCAGCAATGTGGCTCAGGATGCTTTTTAGCTTAAAAAAAGTCTATAAAACTTATCAATACATAAACTTAAAAATGTAAATTGATTGTAGTATTTTAAAAACACACAATATCCATTATGTTGCTAAAAGTAAATGTACGCTCAAACAATTATATAATATTTCCATTCATATAATCAATACCATTATGTTATGTGATACAAATTAAAACGTTAAGTGATGTTTCAATTAAAAACAGATTTACCCTATCTTAATAGGGTTTCCATATTTATAGATTAATTATCTATTGGTTTGATATTCAAAGATAAAATTTTTTCTTTGTTATCTTATGTTTTTTTTTTCCTTCCAGGGTGGTATGATAAATGACAGCCGAATGTCTGTCAAATCATCAATAAACTTATCAGAACCTGTAAATAAACACAAGAGTACGTTGACGATTGAAGACATAGATTTCAATGACACGGGTTACTATACCTGCTATTATGAAGGAACAATTGACTTTACGCTACCTGATAATTCTACTTCCTTATACGTATTTGTAAATGGTAAGTTTGGAACACATATGTTACAAAATTAACCATTTTACTACATTTATTTAGAGTTAGACTACCTATATATAATGCAGGGTGATTCATAACGTATGCAACGATGCACTATAAGTCAAGAACAATGCAAGACACTCAATGTACAGAAAATCGTTCGCACTTTATGGAAACATTATATATAACACCATATATAGAAAGGAAAATGGAAAATTGGAAGGAAAATCGTTTTTATTTCGTCACTTAATATTGTGATTCTGTCATGTGTATATACGTATTTATATTAATTGTGACAAATAAAAAAATAACCAAAATAAAATTTTTCTTTGTTGACCTAAGTAAGAATTGACTTAATTTTTTTCCCCTATTACTTCTTTTAGTTGAACCGGAACAAAAAAATTACGGTTCGAAGCCCTGCAATAAAATTTCCATTGATTATCATATTTATCTTTTTAGATCCTCTGCATCTATTTGTTGAAACCTCCATCTTCACCGGACATCTGCTCATCCCCTTACAACAACACCGCAAGGCCATTCTTCCTTGCCTCCCTACGAGTTCCAGTATCAACGTCACCCTTTGGAAGACTGACGGGGAGGAAGAGATGGTTGCCATGGCCGGGGACATCGAGTTCGATCCTCGGTTCGGTTTTATTATTTATTACCCCATTATCTACTTCAATGGATACTTCCAATGTAGAGCCGTTTCTGACGGGGTGCTCGAAGCCATTAATCTCACGTTAATCTACATGCGTAAGTAATTATTCTTTGTAAAGAAATTTACCCATTATTGCGAGCAAATATATCAAATTTACATGCATGTTATTTAAAAATGGTTACTTCTCACGATAATGTAATTTACTTAAAACGTGAGTAAACCGCTTTCGTCTTGATTTCAATTTCTAGGCACCGTTATCGATGACTCATTTTTCTTAAAACTTTCTCCATTTTTTCCCCGATTTGTTATTCCCAATTAGTGTTATTGATTAATCGCAGTTAGGGATATCAGTGTGAAAATAAGTAGCTGTTTATCTAGATCAAGGACGCACGTTCAGTCACGTTTTGTGTATTTTTCTTTTGCTTAAACCAGTGATTCTCAAAATGGTCTATATCGACCACCAGGGGTCTATGACGACTTGTAAGGGGTCCATCAGCGAAAAATTATTTGGGGAGGGATAGCCTTATGTAATATTTTTTAAGGGGACACAGTACGATTCAATTGACAAAAATCGGTCAAAAAATCAAATAAAATTTTTTTAGTTTAAATTATTCTTTATATACTTTTCTATAACCCGACAAAATTTGAAAGCTTTAAATTAAAAAAAAAACACAGAATTATATGTTAGCTTTTGCGTTAGTGTTTATTCACATCCCTATGGCAAATCAAAACTTTAAACTTATTTATCTAGGAAAGATAAAATAACTAGTTTGTTTTCATTTAAAATGCTAAGGCTTTTTTTCTATTGTGCCAAATGCTTTGAATTTTTTTTACCTATTGCTAACAGTACATGTAACAAAAGTTGGTATGCATTTTTGAATCAAAGCAATACTTATTTTTTTAAAAACAATTAAACTCAGAATTCGTACATTTTTAAGGAGTTTTCAATACGCATTCATAAAATGAAGTATTGTACAAATACAAATCATGTTATCGCAAAACCCATACCAACTTTTACTATGCATTGTCTGAGGTACTTGTAAATCAAATTTCATGCGTTTACGTAAATTTTTGTAGGAGGAGTAGCATTTTAAAATCACTACACAAATTTGAAGTTTTTTTCCTTTAAAAATTAAATGCCAAGCTTTTTATGAAATTTTGAGCACAAAATCTGTTTTACATAGTATACACACATAAGAGGCAACCAAAATTTTTTTGAAAATTCTTAAATTAAAATTTTTTGCTCAAATCGTACTATGTCCCCTTAAAATTTCCAATGGAGATGTGGGTATAATAATAATAAACACAATTTAGAATAATATTTAAAGCAGCATGGAAATGTTTCTTTTTGTAGTGGGGCTGCAGATTGGTATTTTACCAATGCAGACCTTGTACATTCGCCGAGAGCTGGTATCTCTTTTTTTTTAAAGGGAAAATATCGGTGGAATACCAATCACTGAAGTAATTTTAACACCCAGTTTCCTCCCCAGAGGGAGGCACCTGAGCTCTGACGATGTGAAACCGTACTTAGGAATTCAATTTTGCCTAGAACACCCAAGTAAAACAGGCACTCAAGGGATCTTTTACATGCGCATAATCATACGACATAGACGCTGTTGGAAAAAGTAAAAAACCTTTCTCAGACAGCGAATTAATCAAGAAAGAATTTATAACAGGAGCTGTTGCATTGTTTGAAGGAATTTATATGTATGCAAGAAATGTAACTATTTTGAATTTTTTTATTTCCTTTTTAGTATAGGATATTGTTTATGATGCTTATGATTGCAATAAAATAAAGAATTATTAAGAATCGTTATAATTTTCCTTTGAACTGCGCCCGCCAGTTATTTCCTGTTTGTCAGATATGCCTTAGACGGGTATTAAGGTTAAAAACAACTGACGTAGACCTTCCTAAATCCATTGTGTGACACAACGTTGGATGGTACTCACGTTGTGCGCAGTATGAGTTGCTACTGTGCGCAGCGACAAACCCAATTTGGTAATTCGGTCACGCTCCCCGGTCGTTAACTGATGGTATTGAGCTCACCGACGTCTCAGAGGCATTTCCTGCGCTTCTTCTAAAGACCTCAGATGCTGTTTATGCGAAGGGAAAGTAGCCGTCCTTTATAGCTCAAATATGACTACCACGTGATCAGATGCATGCACATATTTAATCATTTGCATATCCATCTCACCATTATCACCCCCAAAATTTGCGTGACGCTACGGGCATTATTTCATGGTGTTACAATTTCACTTTGTGACGGTTCTATCCGTGACTATACTAATACCTTGGGACTTTTCTGGGAAAAATAATTAATTCAACCAACCTTCGCCGACCAAGAAAGCGTGATTATGTAAATGAAGTATATTATATAAATTCTGTTTTCGCGAGTTTGTGAGTTGGCACGTTGGAGTTGGCAAGTAAGAGTTAATATAGAGTCTGCGAGTTAGTTGTTAGTTGAAGATTGAAAGAGAGTGGAATTAGTAACAGGTCCAGGAAAAAGATTACAGAGCGTAGATCCAACGACGTTGATCAATCCCGATAAAGATCACTTGCAAGTTTTTAGTGTAGATCCGATACGTAAAAAGTACAGGTATTGTGAGCTTGATTAATTAGAAGTTCGCTTATTAGTGTGCGACGTAGTTATATTTGAGCTTATTTAAGCTGTCTTAGATTCAGTTGAAGGTTCGTAGTTGTATCCCTGTGTTATAGAATCTCACCTCCGCGCTCTACTATTTAATCACCTACTTTAATTAGATTGTTATTGTGTCTGATTGATATTTGGAAACAATAAATTCATTGGATTGAAATCATGTCTGTGGATCATTCAGTTTCTCCCACACACCTAGCTGGGTTTACAGGTAGACAAAGGGGTTCAGATGTAATCAGGAACCAACCGCTATTACAACTTTTGAAGAGAAGAGAGTGTATATAAGAGAAGTAGAGAAAGGGATAAAGAAGAGAGTCTGATAAATATACAAACACGAGCAAGATATATGTGTAAAATAGACTTGAAGAAAATTAATGCCATATGCTAATTGGCTGCGCCAATATATGTTTGTTTCTTTGCATACAACATTTACTTATACGGGTACAATCAAATATATTATAATAAAAGCAAATGGATTTTTGTGATCTGGAAAGAATTAATCTCATTTTAGTTAATTTCAACTTAAGGAAAATTAATATGGGAAGCTAGCGTTTTTGAAACGGGACTACCCGTGAGCCAACTCTGAACTAGTCGAGAATTGCTCGACGACTAACTGTTGAATAATTAAAGATTGTTAAATTGACGATTTAGTCAATAAGTTGGATCAAATTAATATAGACTAGAAGTCGAAGAGCTGAGAACGAAATTACGATTATTCAGAACGTATATTACCAAAACGTTCCAAGAGTAAGTGATTCGATTCATATTTAAATATTAAATATCTCTTCTACCTCGCTTTTGCTCCAACACTTAATTAAAGGTGCACTTTCTACCTTGGATCATTTGAATTGATTGATAGAATACTAACATAGATTCATTCTGATTATGGCTGATCTTTATTCTAACTCCCAAACACCGGTGGACGTGAGAGGACATCCAACACATTTTGACTTATGAACTCATTCATGAAATGAATTAAACTGTGCATTATTTATAGTTTTACTTCTACAAGACCCACTAATAAAACAAAACAAATTAAATATCATGTGAAAATAATTTAAAAGGTAGTTAGGGATTGTTCTGTTAAATTATAATGTAAGACAGTGGTCTTCAAATTGTGTTCCACGGAACCCTGGGATTCCACAAGGCATACCCAGGGTTTCCACGAGTCACAATAAAAAAATCAAGAAGAAATAAATATGTATGCAAAATTGGATTCACGTTCTCTATGTTTATATAGTTATTAATATCTAAAGCTCATCTCCTATTCATTAAAACTGAAAAGTTTATTCTCATATAATAAATTTATTTTTTGCAACACTTTTTAAACTTTGATTATAATAAAAGAATATTAAAACATTTAATCTTTATATATATACTTCCTATCAGATTGGAAATATTCTATTATTTACTATCTAGGGTTCCACGAGAGAATTTTATATTCGTTAGTTTGCACAATGTCCTGCAAAACTAAATAGTTTTCTAATGGAAAATGCACTTTTTTGCATTTGTGGAAAAAATACCTATAATAAAAGAGAGGGAGCAACTTATCAACAGATTCGATGTTAAAATCTAAATTAAAGCAAGGGCAGTTTCTAAATTTTAGGTTGCAAATTCTCTCTCTTATGAAAAATACATGGGATTTCTCACATAGCTATAAACATTTTAATGCCATTCAGAACATTGTGTTTAAGTGAAACGTATTTCTCAACACAAGTGACTACAAAAACAAAGTATAAAAATAAATTAAACTCAAAATACTTAATGCGATTGCATTTAATCTCAATAGACGTAGACTTCAACAGTTTGTGTGGGGAAAAAAAGCAAGCACATATCTCAGTTACTAAATATACTGCATGGATAGGTAACACTTGGATCTCAAATTAATATTATTAATGAGTAAATTGTATTAAAAAATTAGATTAGAGTTTTTTAGTAATAATTGCAATACTTTTTTAATTGAATTTACATAAAGTGCCTGTAACATGTTGATCTACTTTAAATATTGTTTTAAGAGAGTTTCTTCGAAATAAGTGTATGGAATGGGGTTCCATGGAAACACTTCCTAGTTCTAGGGGTTCCGCGAAAGCACCTTCAAGGTCTAGGAGTTCCGTGAGTTGAAAAAGTTTGAAGACCACTGATGTAAGATATATATGAGATTGATCAAGCTTAAACTATTAATCATTGTTTTTTTATTTATAGCGGATACCTTCAACCCTCCTCAGCCTTTCATTAATACTTCCGAAGCTCAGCATCCTGTCGTCAACAGCACATTTATACTGAAATGCACCGTAATTGTGGATCCAGACACAAGATTATTCATATCCTGGGATTACCCAAATAAAAATGTATGTACTATACTTTGACAGGCAAAGGAAAATAATTTAAAAATTTATGTATAATTTCTGAAGAATTCATTATTCTAAAATAGAGGGTCAATTGTGATATAAAATCGTTTTTATGATTTTAGAAAACAATAGTTTTTGCTTCATACTAAACGTATTATAGCGGATGATTTGACCAATTTAAATATTCAATTGGAAAATTTACATAAACCGTTTTGAATTTACTTCACTTTTTTCCCTGGGATATACAAACATAATCTATGAACTTTTCTATATATAAGTGCACGTAATCATTTTTTTCTTCTTTTTTTTTCTTAACCTTTAGATTATTTCAATAAGTTTATGTACCTTTTTTATTTACCTGATTGGTCATAAGGAAAAACGTGACAGTAACCGAATTTCTCTTATTATTATCTATTCAGGAAATACAATGTACATCCATATTCTACAAACCGGGATCGCTTCACTGTACATTTCTACATCGAAATTGTTGTATAGAACCTCAACTAAAAACTATTTTGAACTGAAATTTCAAAACAAACTCAAATTTTTAAAATATTAACAATTTTGGGGAGAAAAAATATACTGATTTTAAAATAAAAAATAAAATTTTCACCGCTAATGTTATGTTAGTATTACTCTTGCCTTAAAAAATGTCAGAGCAACCTTGACAAATCAAATTATTTGACGAAAAATATATAAATTAAGCAAATATGCTGTCGGGAAGGGATGAAAGAGAACGTCCTGGAAATGAAAGTACGATTAAAAAGTGAGACATTTGAGTGAGGAAAATGAAAAATTATTGGCGAAGAGGAATATTTTTTAATATAGGACCTATAGATACTAAAAAGTAGAGTAACATGAATAAAAACGTGTTGAAAAAGAAAGAACGAGATTGCTCTTAATTTCTGCGAAGAAAAGAAAGCAAAAATATAAAAAATTTACTATATATTTTACTTGTATCTTAATGCCCATTGAGTAGCTCTGTTGCAGAAAGCCACTTCTTCCTAGAAGAAAGCTGGTGGCAACAGTCACTGAGTATTCTTTTTTATCAGAATGTAAATACAAATTAGTGAAATGTTCTCGTGTGTTTTAAAGGTTTACTCTATGTGAAATATTCTATTCCTTATGAAATGTTCTATGTTTCGTGAAATACTCCTGCTGATGCGAATTATAATGATATTAATCCGCGATCATTTACGTAGTGAGACTCAAGAACCATTAAATCAAAGTCTGAGAAATTTTAAACATTAAATTTATCAACATTAAAACAAGCATTTAAGTTCCCAAACCTAAACATATTAATCCAACATTCAATAATATTAACATCTTAAGGAACAGTCTTAATAATAATCCCTCAATCTCTCGAATGAGCAGATTCCAGGCATTTATATGTTAAGGGAAAAACTGATATGATAAGAGAAAATAATTTTATAGAAAGCTTTATGTAAATTAAATGCGGCACGTTCGATGGGGGGGGGGATTAAATAGCATCACGATCTGTTCATAATTCACTTAGTGGAAATTCCAGGTGAGAGAGAAAATTGAGTTAAAGGCAGGTTGAATGTTTATTTTCCAACACTTGTTATGTGAATTCCCCCCCCCCCAATTGACTGCATTTTAGAAACTTGCCTTCGCAGACACTGCAAATTCACTAACGAGAGAGCCATTTCATGGTGGTGCCATCTAGTGGTGGCCTCGCTACTAAATTTGGACACTTGAATTAATTCAAATTGCAGTAATTGCATAGTGTCCACTTTCTTGCATTACACTGAAAATCTGAATTAACTTCTAGAATAAATCTACTTCCACATGCAGTCCACTATTTTATCGCTTGGGCTTCTACAACACTAAATCCAACTGTTTGGTAGGCAATGGAAATAGGATATATCTTTTTGTGGATTTGACTTGATTTTATTTTATGAACATCGAACTCTACAGAAATGCGAGAGCTATTGGAAAAGGTCCTCGTTACATGGAACCTCAGATAGGTGATGAGGAAGTCACCTGAGCCGGCACAACACTCCTCAGATTTCATCGCACTGTGGAACAACAGCAGTTTCATAAAATTTTAAAATAAAATCCGAGTTCGTAAACATAGTATTATCTGTGAAAACTGGAAATTTATATTGATTAATAATGCACTGAAACACTGTATACTTCTTAGTGCTATCATTCTAAAGTCGCGGAAGAAACAAACAGAAATTTTTCACTTTATACTCAATTGGATGAATTTTACTTGAGTATAGTTGATAATTTGAAAAAAACATCTATATATTTTTTTATTAGAGGAGTAAATAAAATCCCCATGGAATTATTATTAAGTTTAAGGAAGAGAAAGAGAAAAAAAAACTACGATTTTTAAAATAATTTAATAAAGTTCGAAGTGTAAATTATAGATTGATTTTCAATCTATTTTTTTTTTTAAAAGATTTTCAAACAGCAAATGACAAAATATTCGTTTCACACAGTTTTGACCATACCTTACTAAATTGTATTTCAAATGCTTCTCTTAAAAGCCAATAGCAATTAAAATTATTCAACTGCAGAATTCTCAAGGGAGGATCAATGAAACGCAACCCTATTCCCAGTGGAAGACTGCAAGGAGTTTCAAGCATCAAGAAGTCTCGACCAATCTTATCGTGAAGAATGCTCAGTCCAGCGACAGCGGCGACTACGTCTGCACTGTAACTGACCACTCTCAAAAAACAGGACAGGCTGATGTCAATATCTATGTATACCGTAAGCATGCTTTGAATATTCACAACGATTATACTTTTCTTCAGAATAATAATGGTAAACAATGCATCTATATACAAAATTTAAAAAATAGAATTAAGATTTATTTTTTAAAATTCTAATCAAATGTAATGTATTATAAGATTATCTACTTGCCAGTAATTAATATAAATAATTTAATATTTATTGGTGACAGAGCTTACTTCTTTTTAGTAAATTTTTAGTGAATCATGGATCCCACATTTCTTCATTTAGATGTTCTTTAAGGGGATGTTTCAAAACTTAGCTTATCACAACTTTTTTTTTATCAGTGTCTTTGATAAGTGACAATTACAGTTATATTAATGTAAGGGCTGTTGGTGATGGACCTATTAAATTTGAACCATGGTCAAGTGATGAGGACGACACTTGAGCTGGAACCCCCTCTCCTAACTTCCAACGGGAGGGACGTTTGAGCCTTGACAAATTTAACGCGCATCGGCCCATTCAGTACGGTCGGTCTTTGAGTGATACTAGGCTCGAACTCATGACACATCCCAGTCACGAGTCCGTTACTTTTCTCATTAGGCTACCGTAACCACCTGTGTCGTTGATAAAACTAAGGAATTTGAAACTTATTTTTGAATATTTATACTTAACCATTGTAGTGTTATATCTATTCTATTTATGCGGCTCAACTTTAGTGTAATAATTTGATTTTCTCAAATGTTGTTGATTTCAATTTTTTTTATTGAATGTGTTAGATATTCTGATCTTTCTGTATCGCTCTATGTCTAACGTTTTCTCTCTCTTTGTATATATATATAAGAAAGAGAGAGAGAGAGTTTAAGAGAGATTAGAGAGAGTCTTAGAGAGACAGAGAATTAGAGAGAGAGTTTTAGGGAGACAGACAAGAAGAGATACTGGGAACTTTGAGATTGTGGGCCTCAAAGTCAGTAAGTGGTTTGGTGTGGAAGATAGGAGAATGAAGAAACAGCTAAAATATTGCTATCAGCATCTAACTGAAATTCTACATTTATGCGGATAATTGCCTATAGCTTTATATATTTTTTTAATTTGACATTAAAGCAATTAAGCATTAACACATTAACGACTCAAGTACCGTATTTGTTGATTGAGAAAGGTCTTTAATTTTTTAAAAGTTCATTGTCCTTGCGATTATTATGTAGAGATAGTGTGACATTATGTAAATTCAAATTAGTTCAGAATATTAGCAGTAAAGTAAAAGTAGGAGGGACAGGATCTGCTCCAGTAGCTTTCATGTTGCTCTAAAGCAAGGCGAACTTTAGTCAATCAATAATTTGCAGCTAATTTGCAATTATCGAATATTACATATATTGCACGATGTATAAATTAAGATTGTAACAGGTTTGTTTCTATTCCACCAATTTTATATTTCAGAATCTCCCCAACCTTCTCATATTAATCTCACTACGGACGTGGACATCTCCCAACCACTGATCTCCGAGGCTGGAGAGAACGTGAAGTTCGTGGCTTCCGTAACAGCTTATCCTCCCAGTCTGCTGGAAGAGGTAGAGCTGTTCTGGATAAAGGGCGGCAAAAGGCTTAAAGAGGATAATCATTATCACGTCAATAAGACAAACTCCTCCATGATACTAGAGATCAAACAATTAACAAGAGCAGACGCTGATACCTATGTCCTGCATGGAAGGGCAAAGGACGTTAACAGCAGCCTAGCTATTGTGTTGGAAGTTAAAGGTAATGTGTTTTAATAATTTGAAGAAGTTCATTCATTGCTTGTATTCGAAGTTGTTTTTAACATTGGTTATGACTTTCACTTTTGATACGATGTTGAGCATTCAGTTGTTAAACAATTTCTTTGCGGACTAGAAACATTTTTCATGTGAGGAAAGATTTTTTTACTTAAATATGCGCACAAAAGCGGAAAAGTTTACATGTAGAAGAGTGGAAAGCAGAGTACATGCAATTTTTCTCTCTTCAAACTATTAAATCTCTCCAGCAAGGACATTCAATAATTTACAAAATAGCTGTAAAATTATCTTTAAAGTTATCTTTCAGATTTTTTGTAAGTGTCCAAAATTCTGAAGATATTTGTAATAAAAGGTCCCCACCCCCAAATTTATCAACATCAATCCACTCAAAAATTGAGAAATTTGTAGATAAATGCAGAGTTCCACTGAGAATGGACTAAAATCATGTGACGTCATAATCACATGATAATTTTAAACCACGTGTTTTTAGCCAATCATGTTCAAAAACACATGTGACGTCATAGTCACGATAAATGCAACTATCTATTTTCAGCAAATCAGTTCACGCACTTCGTTGTTGCCAAATTACGCTTTTTACAGAAACTTTTTTTTAAAAAAAATTAATATTGTCACTTTATTTAAAAGTACATGTATAAAACAAGACTTTTTTTTTCTTTAATTTTAAAATCTTTTTGCAGAAATTTCTTTTTATAACTCTTGAGCATCTTTACCCAATTATGCAATTTGAAATTTTACCTAAGTTTTACAAATATAATAAAAAGTACGAGCTATAGTTTATTGTCCGTTTTGAATTCAATGTAGAACCCGTTGTTTATATTTATTATGTGACCGTCATGAATTTAGTCCATTGTGCCGCGTGCTATAGGTTGCCGACTCCTGATCTAAGCAATGATTTATACCACGATAGACTGTTTGTTTGTTTGATAAAAGCCTGAATATGTGTGCAGCAAACAAAATTAGAATAGCTCTAAAATTTTTAATTTAGAGTAAACACAATATATAG